>QKQZ01048257.1:0-36547 GCA_003595255.1 Solenopsis fugax
ATATATATATATATACCACGATAGTTCGCGTAACGAATAGAATCATTCGTAATGTAACAGTGCTTTTGTAAAATTGTCTGTTTATTTCTCCTGACACGTTACAAATTTCATTTTCTTCAATTTCAAGACTGTTATCGGATTTTTACTTATACGTAATACTAGAAATGAAAGCGTTAAAGTAAATAAGTATCTCCAGAAAGGAGACTTCGATAAATTAACTGTCGCGAGACGCGAGAAAATATTTAAAAGGATGAAATAAGATGGGACGGTAAAACTGGAGAAAACACGCCGGGCACGAAAATCAGATTTGAGATTCGCTTAGGCCCGCTGTTCAAAATCATTGAACATAATTAAGCGTGGACGTGACAGGAGTGACGCTCGTGCTCGGCTCGAGCGACGCCGATATATTTTCGAGCTCACTTCTTTTACTCTCTCCGTCTCTTTTCTTCCCTCGTGTTCTATCACAGCTACTCTTCGACTCTCGCCGCCTCTCTGCGGGGTAGCAGAAAGGTTAATGCAGTTACTCGTTCCCCTCTCGACCCGGCGTCTCGCACCCTGCTTTCGCACGGGGCTGGCGAAGAGCGTTAGGGCTTTTCCCGTCGAGACAGGCGCTGGAGACGAGCGTTTTAGTAAAATGGCTTGAAAATGCAATTATCGGCTATAGGTGTGCAGTAATGAATTGCCCGCGTTATCTATATAGACGCTTCTAACCAGCCTGACGCCGGCTGGCGGCACGGATTCGGCAATTTTCCAAAAAATTGTTCGCCGCTGTCGTTCTTCGTCTCGAAACTTGAAAAGTCTCAATACGAGCTATACCTGATACCTCCGCGATAGATGAATTAACCCAACTTACCGAGTGAGATTACGAAGGCCCGGCTGAGGCCTCGGGCAAGCACCAAGGACGCCATCGTTCAAGAGAATTAATTTATGGATTAATAAGGGACCCTCAGGACTTAATGTATTTATGCCGGTAATTCGCATACCACCTGGTTCTGCCGGGTGTAAGGCTCACAAACTCTCCGTCCATTACATATATAGCCTCGTAAAGCTGCATCTACTGTAAGCTAACGAATAATTCAAACCTGCCGTATTAGCAAGAGAGAGATATGTTTAACATAACAATTTGTAGTATATCTAAATGTCAATAATGTAACTCTCTCCAATGCACTTACAACAAAACCGATATAAAGAGCGAACTTCGACGATCGACTAATTAGTCTTACACTTGTCGTGAGGGACAAATACAGTTCTTGCATGGCAAATTATCTAAGAGTTTTGATTGTATCCGAGCTAATCGGTACGGTGGCAATGTTTGGCGGAGAATAGCGGACGGAAGTGACGGTAGGTAACACAGGAACGATGTTAACGGAATCAGGTCAACGGTGCTCGTCCGATTCTCAATAGCAATAGCAGTCGCGCGAACAGAATTGGCGGAGGAGGACAGGTAGTGCCGGGAGATGTGGAGAAGGAGGTGGAGCACTCAAAGGTGGATTCGCATAGTGCTTACTGGTTTAGTTCACAGCTCGTGGTTTCCGTCAGAGAGGATCTCGGGTGTCGGCAAAGTGAGTCCGTTGAAAGCGCATCCGCTCTCGTTGGCTGCCATCGAGCGTGTAAATAGGACGCCTTGTTTATAGTTCGACATTGAATAATCATTCGTCAAGCGGTACCTTAACGAACCAAACAAAGGAGCGGATCGGAACGAGAAGTCGACCTCGTTTTCGTCAACTCTCGGCACTCCCGGACATGTATGTAAATCATGCCTCTTCAACATAAGAAGCGTGAAATAGCGAAGAATAAGAGACAAAGAAGCTAAATATCTCTCAAGTTTGTCACTTTTGCAAATCACACAATCATAAATTATTATTATTATTACATTTTATTATTAATTATTAACAATAAATACACATATCAGAGTTTGTATTTCGGACATGATAACTCGAGTGAAAATCGACATACATTTCGATAATATTGTTTTAGTAATACGCTGAGGATGATTCCAAAGTTAGTCGAAACATTCGCAGTTTTAAATGAATTAAATTTATGTTCAATAAAATATTGCAACAATGAATAATTGTAACTATGTATTAATAATCGCATTCTCATAATCCTTTTTGGATATTGTATTTTTAAATCTCCGTCCATTTTATTTATATTAATAATAAATAAACCTAGAAATAATCATGAAACTAAAAAAATCACGATTGATAAATCAAATTTTTCATTAATTTATTATTTCTATATAATAATAATTATGTCTTGTCTTGAAGATGAGAAAGAAAATTGTGCAAGACAGGACGAATAATTGTACATGTATCACATTTATCATTTAAATTGTGTCATTATTTAGTCATGTTATTTCACGCGTAATATCACAGATAAGAGTAATACAGAAAAAACTTAATGACGGGGAAAGGGGGATTTCATTAAGTATCTTAGCAATTTATGATCCTTGTTTTTATCGAATTATCACCTTAAACCAATTTCTTGCAGCTCAATCTATGTCAAAGTTTCGATGAAAGGAGAAGGAGCGGGGACAGATATATGTTTCTGGAAAGTACATATGGCCGAAGTATCATATTATCTCTCATTTACCCTTATTACCGGTAATACCTCGCTAACATGGGCCCTTGAAACATGCCATCCCAGCTCATAACCTATCTGAAGGATCGACACTAACGGGAAATACCCCCTTAATTAAAGGATTTCGTCGTATATCAGCTCGATGTGATGGGATTTCCGCGCCACTTCGCGTCTTAGTTTTCTTGGTATGAGCAACTTTTTGACAACTTGCTAGAAGTCACAAATTATGGTTACCCACTATGAGGGGAAACCGGTGAAGGTTTTTTATGCTTATGACGAAGAAAAGTCATCATTGGGATATGACTCATAATTTGGCACATGATTCGCAGCTCGAGATAAGAACATTTATCTAGAAAATAATTATATTGAGAAATTTTATTCGCGAGACGAAGACGATGAATCACCAACATTGATTAATCGCGTGAGCAATTTGTGCTATTATTCGTAATGATCCTCCTTCGTTTTGTGATATAAATACAGAGAACACGTTCATTATATTCGACTTAACAGGAGATAACAATTGCAATCACGATATCGAACGGGATTTCTATGTAAATGCATACGGTATATATGACAATAAATCATTCAGAATACTATAAGAGCTCTTGATTTACAAGATTATCTATAAAGAGATCTATCTGTCTTGATTCACGCCTCGATAATAATTTGGGTATCAAATCGGGTATCCTCGATCGATTTTGCTTGCATGGATAATGTTCGTATTCACAGAATGCTTTACATTGTATATTCATGCTTAGATACAACCGCTATGCTATCGAAACTCCGTTTTATTCTCAAAGAGTTCATTTTTAAGATAGGAAACTTTAGGATACAACCGCAGCGAGAGAAACGATGTAAATGCAAATTTAGACGTTCAACATAACTATTTGATTTTGTTCGGGTGAGATATTTTCACAACGTCCAGTAGTAAGTGTTCTCATGTGCTATTCTAATGTTACATAATATGTGCATCGTAACGCAGATTCGAGTACGTTTTACGCCATATCGAGCGAGATGCGAAACCCAGTTTTACAACAAATGGGCTGAGATTAAAATGGTGATATACGAAAATCAGTGGACATCACGATCCATCCGGTATTATCGGTACACCATTCACTGTTGGGAAATGTAATAAAAGTGTAATACGTGGAAATACGCACGGCGGATACCGGCAATGCGCGAGGAAACCGTGCTTCTCGCTACAATAAACAGGTTACAATTCCGCAGCAAATGCTATCTACGCTACCGCAAACGTTTTTCACTGTGCTACTAAAACGATATGCGTTGCACAATAATGCCGTTTGCAAGCTGTAGACTCGTGATTTTGATAAGATATTTATAATAGAATCTCTAATTATTTTGCGTCACAATGTGGGCGAAATTTAACAAACGCGAAATTACTCGACCTAATTAGCAAACTATTTTTATCAATGGAATCAATCTGTAGTAGAGAAAGGAAGAAGTCCTACTGAGGACAATCGATTTTCCCGGCAAATTCAACGGCAGACAAGTCCGGCGCGATACCGCAGACGTGGTGACCGGTGAACTTCCCTCCGAGTTACGGGGTAGAGACCGGTACCAGAAACGCTCCGGACAGCTGTGGAGAGGTGCTTGATTCATGGCCGCGGAGGCCTCCATCTCCGCCGCATCGACCTCTCTCGCACGCATGCATAAATACGTCCTCTTTGTCCCACTCTTTCACCCCGCGCGGCTTCCCGGCCTATACGTGGCGAAGGCGTGCAGACTGTTCTCCGGGAGTACGGGTTGGTTTAGCGCCGTATCTGTAGATGGTTCGATACGAGCCGGAGGATGGTAGGAGAGCCGGCTGTACATTCTGCTGCGGTCAAGCCAGTCGTCCACTCATTTGCACCCCCTTGTTCTCCCTCCAGTCCAGCTCGCTCTCTTTCCTCTCTTTCTCGCTCTACCCTCCGCTCTATCCCCTGGTCTCGCACCCTGCACGGTCGGACACGAGACGCGAGAAGCGTAGACAGCGTTTTCGTTCTCCTTTTTCAACTGGCTGGCGCAACCGGTATACCCACGGTCGTATACCGGCTCTCTGATGATGTCGACGATGGCGTGGCACCGCTGCCGCTGCTGCTGCTGCTGCCGCTGCTGCTGCTGCTGAAGTGACATAACGAAGTGCCGCAATAAAATGGGTATTATATGGGACCTACTACGCGCCAATGCTGATGACAACGGCGACGCCAAGCTCAACACTGCTGGTGCAGTCGTAGACCATCCTGCGAATAGTACGTCTATTCAGTTCCACAATTCTGTGTGACAGTGCCGATGATAACGAACGATACTATTCCAGTTGTGACGTTTCGTTGACATTCAGAGTTAGGACTATGTTACAAGATGATCTTTGTGTACTAATGCAATTTAGCCCTTTCAATTCTTGTTAGACATCCATACGATTAACGTCATCGTTTGAATCGCGTCGTCACTGTGGAACCAACAATGTTCCCGATTCGCAGCGTTGTAGAAATTTGTCTGGATTTACATTCAGATGGTAGTATTTGCCTTCTTGATTAAGGGAGAATAAGAATGCGCAACTTGGCAAAATATATGCGGAACAACGGTTGCGGAACGTTACCGCTGCGCTCGCGTTCACTCGATTCTCTCGTTCGTCATAAAGTTAGCGAGAGCTCGCCGTTGCGAAACTCGGGATTCCTTCGAGATCCTTACCCGTCTCTTTCGCCCTTTGTCTTAAACGGAAGTCCGCGCGAGACGTTTGTCCTTTTGGCAAATTCTCCACCATGATGGAAGAACGTTTCGCTGCCGGGAATTGTTACGAGGAAAACGAGCACTCCAATGCACTTTCCTCGAATACAAAAGCGCGCTCGTTACCCAGTTCTAAGATCGCGAAAGTGGGGGTTAATAGGATTTCGCGATGTGCTAGGCGCTGCTCCGCTATTACCAAAATTGATCGCGATCGTCCTCAGTTTGAATCGCGTAGAAGCTTTATCGTTTCACCAGTCGTTAATGCACAAATGCTTCCAATTTTAACCCGTGCAACGAACTCTTTACCATTTCGCTTCTCTACATGTACAAAGTACAAATCATTTTATTTACCAAGCTGAACATCCAAGAGCATTCTAAAGGTAATATTCCCAATATTCATGTGCAACGGAAATGTACGCTCCGAGCTGTGAGTAACAATTCGCTTACGTAACGAAGCTCATCGTTGCGCATATTAATTGACGCGACGTCTATACGTCGTATCACGACTGCCGTAACTCGATGTTAATGTTGCAAGTTCTCGAACGAGAATATTCACGTTGAATAACACGCTCCAATTATTCCACATAGACAGTAGTTGAGTAAAAATAAAATCGTGGAAACATCGAACATTGCATATGTAATATCAATTTTAGGATACCAGGAATATTTCCGGTATGAAAACAATGGCCTAAAATTTCGCAAAACCATAGTACCTCGTCGCTTGTAATCAATCAAGAAATGCAATTTCCCACCAAATTGTTAAATATCGATTTTGCCCAGCGAACTGTGATGAAAGCAAACGCAATTTTTTTTTCTGTTTTAATACCTATCTATGTATGCTAAAATAATATATACTTAAAAATTATGTGTGCTTTAAACAGAATGAAAGTGATTATATATTTTAAAAGTGAGTATTCATTTTAAGCACACGATCAACACGCGAACACACGTACATTATATTGACTACATCCCGGACACGCAAAAATAACCCAATATTGAATTTCGCGACGATGACTTATGTGAGAGATGCTTTTTAGTGTAGAGCGGTAACCGAGTTACGAGACGCGCTGGAATAAAGTGCTTCGCGAAGTTAGTATAATACTAGTTATAGCAGGAATTGTCTCGGGGGGAGTATGTTACCGCGAAGTATGGCGGTGTAATGGGCGGCACGTGGGAAATGCCGGCACACTATAGTATTAACATAAGTGCCGTAACGCCTAACATGCAGCAAAGAGAAATTCCAATGATTCTGCATCACCGTGGCGCCAAATGCAATAAACAGTTTACGAGAGGGACAGCTTACGTGTAACGGGAATTCTGTATGTGAACTGGCTACCGCATAGATTTAATCGCCCGTTGCATATATTAAGGTTGACCTGACGTGCAGCTGTTTCAACTTGAAAGTACCGGGACTGTTAGATTTCTCGCCGAGCATGAAAACGGTATTATCTTGATACACGTTATCCCGGCAAATCCTCAACCATTATTGAACATATTTATCTCCTTTCCAGCTTTGCTAAAGCGCACAGAATGATAAATCAACTATTTTCCTCTTCCAACATTCCGCTGCTCATTCTCAATATTGCATAGAGGCGAGTTTGTGCCGGGCCACACGTGATGATGAGCGATTTATTCGCGGATTACATATTCGGCGCGGTCATACTAATAAATTATTATATAGAGTAAGTCGTTGTTTTAGCATCTAGCTTACCTCACGACTACTCCACTATTTTCATGATTATTCTGATCATTTATAAATACATTTTATTTTCCTACGTATAGATAAGATGTATGCTTTGGAATATTGTGCGATGAAATTTATTCCAAAGCAGGATGATCGCGCGGCCTCTCTTTAACATAATAGGTCTTCGAAGCATTGATTAAGTGTCGCTTTTAGCAGCGATGAAAATTCACTTGCCGTTGCGTCGTTGTCGTCGCCGTCGCCGTCGTCGTTCGCCGCTCTGGATTGTCGTGAAATCGCATCATCGAACCAGTAAGCGTGATGTACCAAGTAATTCAGTTACCACGCAGTTGTTCGCCATGGTACGCGCGCTGCCTCCCTCACTCGCAGCCCCTTTTGCGTTGCGAGCTGTGTTGCTCCCTTTCCGCTCGGTTCTCTTTAGCGCACTCCTAGCGACGCGTGTACTTGTCCATTATAGCTAAAAGCGTAGCACACTCGATTATCACGTCGTCGTGGGTGGCTTAAAACTGGGAACGTTACAGACCTTTGACGGCGTTAGGATCCCGTCGGTGGTTTTAAGCGTGACTAAAATACCGCACCGCCGCGCGAAAATGTCGAAACATTCCCGAAACGTCCGTATTAGTTAAATTGAAATAATCACAGGAAGCGAAGAAAACGGGAAAAGTGCAGCAGAAGAATTATTGGTATTGATTTAGACTTTCGAGGTCGATGGCCGTGGGGGGTGAACTCGAGCACGCTGGGTAGATTGAGTTACGAAATTCGCGAACAAAACGAGAAAGAGGTGGGAGATGTGAGTAAATATTGCAGGGATTTTTGCGCGAACATTTTTTTTTAGCTCTTGCGGGCGGAAATTAAAAAAGTTCCAACACCAAGAGCGGATAAAGCTGAACGTTCACGAATGAACTAAGGTTCACGAAAATGTATAGAAATATTACGACATTGGCAACATATTGTAGAATTTTATTAATATCGATCGAACATCGTCAAATTTCTGTTTAATCTAGTAGTTTAATAGACAGGTCACAACTGCGACCTTTTATTGTAGATAATAATGCCTGACAGAGTGTTCGACATTCTGTTTTTTCGCGTTATTCAACAAGACTACTTTCTATATAAAAGATACGGGTCTGAATCCCGTCCGTTCTCTAAATAAGATCAAAAAGACAGGAGATCTGCCCTTTGGAAACATTCCTTACACCCTCGGTTCATTAGTGAAAAAGCCAGTCTACCCCGATTTGAACGAAAGACAACCCTCAGTTAGGGACGCGGGATCGTATAACGACGTACTTCAAGATCCTAGCAACAAACTTTCTGTTTGCTTAAGTCACGGGACTTTATACTGACGCAATATTGTAGAGAGGGTTAAACGATGTTCGATGAAAAAAAAGTAGATAAAGAAAATGTCAATATGCTGATCAATAACGAGATATTTGTCAGCATATTGATCAGCATATTGTTGTTTAATAAATTTCATAAAATTTTTAAATATTTGACCAAGTTTGTTCGTTTTCGCAGTTATGTTAATATTTAATTATTTTATTTTAACAATAAAAATTTTAAATTTAATTTTAAATAAAACAGCACTAGAAACTTAAATGTTTTCAAAATATTGTATTTGAACAAAATGGTAGCTAATCAAAATCAATCTGCGGTTTTTTAATATAAATTTTTGCTCGTTTTTTGGTTGCGACAAAAAATAAGCATCGTAAAAAAATTCTATTCTAAACATAAATCTAATTTTTAGTGCCTAGAAAAAGTGTATAAAATTACAAGTCGATCAGTCGAACAATCTTCAAAATATAGGCCACACGTTTTTGAAAATATGATTTAAGTAGCCATTTTATATAATTTTTTTCATAAAATTTAAATGTCAATACAGAAAAGTGTAATCTTTATAATGAAATTAATATGATTTCTCTATCTTTTTCCCATAATTTTTTTTTCACAAAAAAGTCACAAAGTTTAGACCTCGTCTAGCTGTATGTGCTTTTTTAAAATAGATTTTGATGCAGATGTAGGTATTTAAAGATAGAGCTTTTTATTTAACATTGCATATTTTTTAGAGTTTTTCTTCTATATTTCGGATTTGTATTTCACCATGAACCACAAAGATTGTTCCTCTAAAAGCTATCTAGTCACGCTCGAGATAGCTTTTAGAAACTTCAAAGGATTTGAGCTATTGAACCGCCCATTCGCCGTCTTCTTTGCCATGATAAACGTACGCGATCGCCGTCGAAACCGTCGGCGAACTACTGAGTATCTAACCGATTGTCCGCGTCTGGGTGAAACTGTCGGTGGTGGAATGTCTTAGTCAACTATCGACTACTCGCGAATTCCACAGAGGCTACCATGTCTGTTCGCAGATAGCAGTGGATAGCGGTGATCGGTGTTCCCGCCGTAGTTTCCACTGTAATCGTGGTTAACGAGCTAGAGCCACCTTTTCTTCTCTTTCGTTTCTTATAAAATAAAAAAGCTTTCGAGCGAACTCGTTCGGAGGCATGCTAGCAGCGATCACAAGTGTGCGGCGTGCAAGCTGCTCTGGGCCGATGCCCCTGTGATTCCGTTAATGGGACCTGCGTGTTCTCAGAGAGCAAAGCTGATCATTTCCCGCTACCGACAGCTTTAAACGGTTAAATGTAACGATAGACGCGATTCTGATAAGGAATTGAATGAAATGCCAATTTTATTCTCTAATTACGTAGAATTTAAGATGCATAAAGATGCGTGGAAAATTTTACGCCGTAATTTATGCGCTGTAGTAATGTGATGCATACATGTGCGACAATCTAGAAAAATCGAACGTGGCACAACTGGCTGCGGGTCAGTTTGGGTTTGTTTGGCACGCCATTTAGGCGTGGACGGTGCAGGCCTCTGACCGTCTAGAATCTAGATTATAAATATTGATCCTGAGCGTCCTTCAGTTTCGAGTGCACTCGAGGACTCCCTCTTGTCCGGCATTTCTATACCGGGTTGAGTCGAGGGGGATTCTTCGTGGCGAAATTGAAATCGGAGAGGTTCCTCGTATCCACTCCACTAGAAGAAGAATCAGAGTCGGGCAAATTAAAAACTTGGGCTATCTAGTTTCAACGAGTCATGTCCCTATGCAAACGTCAACAGACTTTCAATGAGGGTTGCATTCAATAACATATACAGTGAAAGTGTAAAAGTAAGCGTGGAATTGAAACGTGCATTGAAAGTAGTATTGGAAATACGAATCTAAAAGATATGTTGATTGTTTCTTTAATCATATATCTACATTATCTTAAATATTAGCGGGAAAGTATTATCGCAAGCTTTTCCAGCTGGAAGACGCTCAATACAGAGAGAAAGTAAAGATGATGAAGGAAGGCCACTGCAGAAGTTGCTAATTCCAACAAGGTCGAAGAAGCCAGGCTTAGCCGAAGACCGCCGTCGGGTTTTAGGCTTCTCGTCCCCTCTTCTGGACGTCTTCGTGCCCTCTAAACCGGTTTAACCGAGCTCTCGTTAACTTCGTTACCGCTAATGCCTGTTGCAATGTGGCTAAGTGGCCATTGCTGCTCTGGGCGTTTTGCCTGAGGCCTCCGATCCTTTCCCAATTACTTTACTACCTTCAAAGTCGCGATTCCATTAATCAATTAACACGAGTTACAAATTTATCAATAAGAACGTCCGTATTCGAAATAATTAAATAGCCTAACTTCAAAATGACTTTTCGCAGTCTCTCAGAATATCATAATTCTTAACGACTTATAATTACGGCTCTTACCTAAGTATTCTTGAAGATATTATTTTTAATTAATTTCATGTGACAGAATTATACCTTTGTAATCAAACCTTTGTTATTTATAATATATTATTGTGTAACGTAATGATGTGCGTCTTAATTATTCATCACGAGGTAATTTTCGTCAACTTTGCAGGTAATGTAAAGCGAAGTATAAAGGATCTTTAGAAATCGTTTTCCGATACGACGCAGATATCGACACGTGTGCTTTTATGTGTGCGTGTACTTGAGCATAGCGTTCGTCGGTAAGTCTTACGGGCCGTAAGCGGCCAAAGGAATGTCCGGTTACGTGTATTCGAAATCGTTAAAGTAGACAGAGACAGCTGAGCTCAGTGGCTTTGAAGGCATCGCGCAAATTACAGATCTAAGGACGAGCGTCCTAGAAATGCCGCTTTGCGTAAAGCTGAACTGATTGAGTGAGGCGTTTTAGTATGCCATGAGTGCATCGCTTCTCGAAAGCACACTCAAGACCCGAGAAACCGAGAACGTTGAGTCGCGGGAATACCGGTGGGAAATTCTGAAGATGGTACTTCGATTTTCTCTTCATTTGATTCCCTTCACCGTTCTGTTATACGAGCAGATGCATTATAATTAAGAGTAAATTTACCGTCGTGCACTTTAATCTCTGCATTTTATCATTTTACGTTCCGCGCATATCGAAATTTAAAAAAAAGCGGTAAGTTGAATCATTTACCGTGAGATATTATCGAAAATTAACATTTATTTGTGCCTTTACATTGAAGATCAGACATTTACCATATGTACGTGAAACTTGTAATTTTATTATACCGCATTTTGTTCGCAATGATTACATTAGCTACTTCGTAGTGATCATCACCAGCTCCGTGAAACTTCTTAATTTAGTATCGTCTGTTTGGATTTCTGTTGCAAACTAGTAAAAAAAGCGCTCGGAGAACACAGTTATTGCGCGCGGTAACGTTATATACATTCTCGCGTTCTCTTTCTCTCTCTCTCTCTCTCTCTCTCTGTAGGTGAGAAACTTTTGATTTACGACGCACTGCCCGACCAATACCGTGGCTACGGCGCTCTGCAGCGGCACAGTAGAAAAGTTTCCTGGAGACCAAGAACGCTCTATTAGTACCATTCGTTATTTTGTTTCCTCTCCCGTTCGTGCGCGAGCGGCCGTATAAGAAAAGCTTGCGAGAGGGAAGCTCCGCAGTTCCTGCGCCAGAGGAAGGAGGAGAATCCCTGGAAGGATATCCGCCGGCGGTTCCAAGAGACTCGGATAGTTTTTCGTCCCGGAAAACTGGTTATTGATACTGCAGCGCGAACTTCCCCGGAACTTTCCTGCTCGCCGCCGCGCCGCGCCGGAGTACTCGCCGTGCTCGAGAAGCGATAAAAACATATTTGCCCGTGCCCGATGTTAACAACCTCCGCCGCCGTCGCCGCCGCCGCCGTTCCCGTTAACGTTAACGTTTTGTCATTACGCTTACGTTACGCCATTACACCGGTGTGTCCGAAAACTTGTTCGTCTCGATGTGCCTGCCGTGTACGCGATCGCGATTTATCAAGCCGTTCCCTTAATTGTCCGTACGCGCGCAGTACTTTACGGAAAATCTTGGCCAGTCGCCAACTATCGATTCGTCTCTCTCTCTCACTCTCTCTCTAGGCGGACGTCAGTATATATTTATAATCCAGTTAATCGTGCTGCTCTGTATTTTAAGACGCGTCTGTCGCGACCGAGCTCTGCCCTCTCGTTTCCTAGCTTCCAGTCTTCGTGAACTGCGGGAGCTCTTTCTTTCGTGAGAAACGTTGCAATTTGTAGAGAAGCGAAATTTCACATTATATATTTTACTATAAAAATTTAGGACTCAGACAAAAGATTTGAATAAGAATTGTATTTTCGAAGTAAAAAAGAACAATTTAAATATTTTGGACAGTTTGATCGGCCTATAATTCGTTACATCTAAAGTTTGGAATAAAGAGGATTGGAAACGCAGTGTATTTGTTTTCAATTTTGCATTGGAAACAAAGTAGTAGCAGTATTCCACGAATCTCTTCTTTTCTACATTAATATACATATATAAAAAATGTAGGTTTAAACTAAATCTAAGTAATAACTTCGAATCTGAAGTGAGTTAAAACAGTTCGGACAATTTGACATTTGATCTTGAGATCCGAACTGTCTATTCGCTCATCTGATGTTTCCGAGCACTAAATTGTTAAATTACTCAATTAGAATATAGCAACATATCATATGTTACTTCGCTTTTGTATTACTCGTCTACACGCGTTAACAATTTATATTTATATTTCTGTTGCAGTATCTAAGTGCTAATAGAATGGATACGTCAAGAAATCGGATTAGAAGAATGGTTGGCTTGCTCTGGTTCTCCTTCTTCTTCGCGGGAGTCCTGGCTGAGGGTACCTTGGAGAAACTACATGAAGGTGAGTAATTCTCTTAATATATTCCTTGCTTGAATTTTGAAATAAACAATTTTTACACAATCTCAATTGTATTAGTCATCAAAAGAAAAAAGGGGGGGTTGTAAAGAATTACTTTACCGATTACTTCAATATCGTAAAGACTATTGCCTCTTCAAATGGGTATCGCGAGTATAATGAATAACGCCGTTATATCGCCATGGTCGTTTAATGCAACGATACTGACAGCACGGCGGTGCTGATGATAAATTTCAATTTAATGTATTGGATATTCCACCTTTGAGGGCTCGTTAGCGTAATAACCGGTTGAAAGGGCGTGACCGGTTTTTCGCAATTATATATTTTCCGACAGAGCGTACCGAGCTCCCTGATAAATGATTGGTATTTATCAGTGTTCGTAATAGCTGAAAGTGAGATGAGAAAAATATAAATTAATTATAATGGGGAATTAAGCGAAATGAATATTCAGAATTATGCGGCATTACGGTTGAACAAAGATTCTGGGGATAATGAATATTTATCATTTCAACAGTGCAGTATATTGATCAGAACTGTATAAATCGTATGAAAATTAAGAATCTGTGGTACATAAGGATGTAGAATATCGCGAATAGTTGGAAAAACAGGAAAAATACGTAACGCAGCGTGTGAGAAACGGCGGTCGTCTCGCTGCAACATTACAGTCAGCGGCAAGAATGCAAGAGAAATGAGCGCTCGTCTGTGAGTGATTCTGTGATGCGGTATCCTATCGATCGCCTGAATTTCCCCTGCCTCACAACACGAGCGAGCACGGTTTGTAGAAACGAGAGATAAACGTCTATCTCACTACTGGTCCGAGAATGGGCAGACGTGCCGGCAAGCCGGATAGAGGACGATGAAGGCGGCATAGGCGAAAACGAGGAGAGATGGACGAACCGTAGGGTACTGGCGGAAGAGATAGGCGACAGAGAGAGAGAGAGAGAGAGAGAGAGAGAGAAAGAGAGAGCCAGAGTACAGACGGAAAAGGCGAAGAGAGAGAAAAACAATGAGACAAAGTGGATGAGAATGGCAGAGTGGAGCTGGTAGCAGAGCCTCCGTTAGAAAGCTACTTTAAGGCATATTCATAATGTACCCACCTGTCTGTGCGTTGCTCTCTTTCTCCTTCCTTCGCATCTGCATTCAGCCTCGTTATCCCGATTTCGCACCACCGCCACCGCCGCGAGCGAAATGCGAGGAGAGTAACGTTGACGACCGCGAGGGCACCATATGATTTAGCCATAAATTCGATCTGCATAACAAGGCGTAGGTCCCTCATGAATAAAGTCATTCGTATTTCGATATTAATCACGCCTCGCAACACCACCGGGGGGCGGTAAGCCCCGCGAACAAGCGAAGCCGAGCGCGTCTGCTCTCGTTTCCCGTCTCTCGGAACGCACCACCGTCGGCGCGGCGCGGCGTTTTAACAAGCTGTCGGAAATTTCGATCTTTCAGATCATTTGAATCCAATGCAATGCTTGGACGTTTAATTACATCTACCATACTCGCGGATGTTTGCGCGATATAATAATAATGACTCAATCAAGCCGAATGTGTTCGATACAACAGTCGCGTTCGTGCCTTTTTCTTCTGTATTTCATTCGTTGTTTTTTTTTCACCCTTCCTTCAACCTGCGTCGAAATTATGTGAAGAAAAAGTTCCTTCAGATATATTATTTTGCATATCAGATTCTATGATTTTTTTTTTTCAGGGATAACTTGAAAAAATAATCTCTAGTTTTCAGAGATACACGGCGTCTATCTACCGTAGCGATCGTGATTAGGAGCTTTCGATATAACCGAACGGAAGGATAAAATCGCGTTATAAGCGACCAATGTGCAAACTAAAGTGGTTTTACTAAGTTTTCTAGAGAGTTATCTATCGCGGTCGCAGTAGGTAGCGTGGATAAAGTATCTACGCCTTCCGGCCGATAGATCCTCCCCCTCTTTTCCTCCACCAACTTCTCCTGCTCTTGCTTCCTCTTTAGTTCTCTGTTCACGAACGTAGCAAGTTATCTCTCTTTCTCTCTATCTCTTCAATTCTCTCTCTGTCTCTCTATTTCTCCTTCTCTCTCTATTTACTGCAGACCCAGTAAGCCGCGTTGCAACTTCCAACTGAATAAGCATCGCTTCCGCTTCCGACGATGTAGCCTTTGATGTAATACCTATCTTCATCGTTTTAGTACACCTGTCGTCTTTCTGTTGACCATTCCGCGTGTTTTTGGTATATAAGTTTCTTTTTTTCTAGTAACGATGTGCTCCTTAATCCATTTACTAAGGCATATTTGACAAACTTTATATATCATGAACTTAGTATTATTTTCACTTCTAAATTTTTTTAACTATTTGAAAGTTTGACAATTTTACTGATACAATTTGGATCTAAAGGAATTAGACTTAATTTAAAATATATTCTACAAAATTTCATGTTATTACGACTTAAGCCCTTAGATTAGCTTGGATTTTAATAAACCCCACCTTGGTAACCGTGTTACATTTTTTCACTTCAGTAATACCGAGTTAAGGAAGAGCATGGTCAAATTTTATCTGTACTACGCAAGAACATAAGCCTGGAGAAAATGAATATTTTAATTTAGAGAAGTGAGATTAATTTTTTTCCAGGCTAGATAAATCGATGTATTACCAAGTTCAATCGTACACTTTGAGCATATCGCAGTCGTATTAAATGATCGATTGCGTTATCAATTTAAAATTACGGCACAATCGAACCATTCAGTACGTTTTATCGTACAGAAGGTAAATATGCAGCATGGCACAGATATTACTTGTGTGAAGATTGAAAAATGGCTACAATTATACGAGACAGCGTATGGAGGGACATCGCGATTCATCAAACGGCATTAATCTCTCTCCGCGTCGTGAATGAGATAAGACCGCACTTTTTTGCTCGCGAATACACGCGCGAGACGCGCGTCCGGCCGAAGCTTTGTTTCTCTTTCGCGCGTTACGCAGACTCACCGATGCCGCTTCCGGTTTCCGGCAGACTTCCGCCCTCGTAGCATCCGTGAAAAATTGCATTCATCCGTTGACAGCATAACATACCTTTTCTTGATGACGCGAGACGCGACGGAATCTCTCTGCAGAGGTTCTCCGTCTTTCGCAATTTCGCGCAATCTCTGGCGATACAGTGCCAATCCCTTTTCCCTGTTTTTCTTTTATCGATCTCCCGTGTGCATATACATATTTCCCGTGTCGATTCTATCCCCATCATCGGTGTCATCTTTTCGTTTACTCTTTACTCTCTCTCGTGTACGGCGCGTCGCTTCGCTCTTTTTACTCACCAGGGCTGTTTCCCCCTTCGGGCTAGATCACATCCATCATCCGAGGCAACCAAATCTCGGCATTTGTTGAGGTCTTCATCCTCCGACTCCATGGCCACAGTGGCTCCTTTCAACATCGATGAAGGGGTCGTTGGTGGCGGGTCCGACACAACGCCGTTTCATCATGTACATTCTCACGTGTCGGCACTCAATTTCGTGTTATTTGTGATAGTCCGCATTATATTTGCTTGGCCTCAAACGTTAGCTTTTGAAGATATACTTGTACATAAAAAGATCGTAAATGTGAAGTGTATAAGAAAATCTAATCTATTCGTGAAATCAGTATAACAATGAAATATTACATTGCATGATTGAACAAATGCCATATAAATGTAGCACGGTTACCAGGTGAGCTTACAAGCTGAGGTTTATTAAAATCCTGGTAATCTAAGAACTTAAGTCATAATAACATGAAAGTTTGTAGAATATATATTGCAACAGATACATTGCATTAGTGACATAAGAATAGATTCAAGACATGGAATTTTTATATTTAAGTTTAATACACAGACTGTTATAATTTTCTGGCTGGTATAACGAGAATGAATTCGTTATCGGGATTCTCATTAGAGATAGCTGGAGCATCCCGGCGATTTGATCATGCGATTTTCTCTTTCTGTTGTATACCGGTGATTGGAAATCGCTCTTGTCGTTAAGCCAAATCGCGTTTCTAGATTGTCTCGTTACCTCGAGCTATTCTGGACACCTCGGTCCAGTACAGGGACTCGATAAGGTAGAGTCCGGGGCCAGAGGATCGAACTAAAGCTCGTGTTGTGAAAGTCTGGGGTCCAATTATCAGCCTCTGTGGGATTCAAAGCAGCTTGTACCTTTATTATGTTCGCCAATCGTCTATGGTATACCATTAACGATGGCATGATTTACGTATCTACTTTGTACGCGTTTTCGATTACTGTTCGATATATGTATATGTATCGGAGATTAAATATGATCGGGCATACACTCGGAATTATGACCTGGCGATGAGAACCTTAACCCTTTTTATAAATTATGAAAGAGACGTAGTCGTCGTCGTATCGTTACATATGTAAGTATATATTGATCCTAAGAGGTCAACAAACGAGGTCACGTTTAATCTTTCGCAATTATGTAAAGATAGTTCCGAAATATTGCATGATTAATGAGAAATAGGATTATCGACTGTTTTATTGGACGCATAGCGAGTTCCTCGTTTATGTCAGGATGTATGTCAGTCATAATTTCTGGATTATTAATCGAAAATAGATTAGCGATTACTTAAACTTTTATTTATATACTTGTGTATATATATATATAACCGTATAACGAAGAAAAAATCGATACACGAGTACTTAAACAGTTATCAACGATCTTTCAACGATTATATGAAGTCAATTATACGAGTAGTCAGCGACGTAGTCTACGTCCTGTGCCATAGTTTCCTACGCGATACGAGACAACGAGTCATTGGCATAATGAAAAAACTTGGCGTGAGGGAGATCTCCGGCGGAGAGGAACGTGAAGAAAGATTTCGGGCGAACTTTACCGCGCTTGAATGTCCCGGCATGACGACGGGGCCCGCGCGCAATGCAGGCCAGTGAGACCGAGAAGAATAACGGACGGCGGGTGAGGGGGAAACGGGCGAAAAGTTCGGA
Organism: Solenopsis fugax; assembly: GCA_003595255.1. Classification (NCBI taxonomy): domain Eukaryota; kingdom Metazoa; phylum Arthropoda; class Insecta; order Hymenoptera; family Formicidae; genus Solenopsis; species Solenopsis fugax. Next base: position 18,162 of record QKQZ01048257.1, read on the forward strand.
AATGCGTTGAAGCGACGCCAGGATTGGCGCGGAACAAAGAAGACACGAAATGGCGGAGCGTGGCACGTTTATCTTGCACTTCTTGCGGTCCTCACTAGTCGCATACCCTCCTTCCGTGTCCCTCTGCGACCTTACTCCCCCCTCCTTCCATAGCCACCGTTTGTTCTTTTGATTCTTTCCAGTCACTTCACCGCCATTGCCATTGCCCTGCCCGGCGTTGGTTTCCAAAGTAACCCTCGGGATCCTTGTGGAAAAGTTTGGTTATTTAATTTCCTACCGCAGGGTCCGTCAGCTCTCGCCTTCCTTCCTTCCTTCACTTTTTATATCTTTCAGAGCTTCTCGCTCTCGCTATTCTCTCCGCATCCCTCTCGCTTCATCGTCACTCCACTCGTCGTGCCACGAAGCTGTCCACTTCTCTTTCGCGAGCAACGATCGTTCTTTTCAAGCTTTATATATTGTTCGTTGCGGGATAACTTAATTTCGAGTGAAAAGATTTGTCGCGTGTGATCTTCACGAGGAACACATACACCGCATCTGGTTCTAAAAATATATCTTCCGTATCTATAATTCTCCTCTTATCTCAATATCCCGGTTTCCTTGCCAACCTTTCAATGATTGCACCGAAGATTAACTTTTACAGAAGAACGGAAATAAGAAACCCATTTGAAAAAATTTTCCATGCAAATTGAAGAGCGTTAATATTCACTCATTTCCCAATCTCTTCAATCAACTGACACCATCTTTTCCTACCATCGATCCGCTGGCTGTTTTTATTCAGCCCTGCGACTGTTTCGACCTCTCGAGTGCACCACTGAATCGTCACGTTACCCAAACGAATCTTTTCGAGTAAGGGTCCGCCGGCACGAGCATTCCCGGATATTCGCCAGCATATAACAACATTCTGTACAGTTCGTTCCCGACAGCAACTGCGATCCTGTCATGTATACGTGCACGCGTGACGCACGCATGTGGATATAGAAGCGCCGGCGTATAATTCAGTTTTACTCTGAAACGACTCATTTATATGCGTTCGTTTGATTGAATCTCTCCCGCATAGCCCTCTCGTTTTCCCGCACTCCCTCTCTTTCGCTCTCTTTCCCTCTTGTTCGCACCCTCCCAACCCAACCGAATCTCCCCCGATAGTCGCCTCTTTTCGCTACGCGCCGGCCTCTTCTCTCCCTTCACCCTCGTCAACGCCAACGCGGTTAGCTGTTTCAATTTCCCCTCGCCGCACAAAACTGAAAGGCGTACCTGTCGTCTGTTCTGTTCTCGCGCGATTCCTCTCGTTTCGTCCGCCGCGCTCGTTTTCTTCCTCCTACAGATTGGTTATCCTTATCGCTGGCACGCTCGTGCCATTCCGTACGAACGCATTATCCTCCGCACATGACGTGTATCATTATTACGTGGACATACGTGGCATTGTTATCGACCATAATCACGCGAACTGCAATCGAGCTCGTGGTTGAGTAATCCTATATGCATTTGAGAACTGTACGATAAACCGCGTATCGAGGAAATGGTGAAATTAAACGGTAATTGAAATACGAAATGGAATAATGTATACTTATAAAGCGGGAATAGTTGTTGGAAACAATAGAGGAATATTTTCGGAAAAAAAGTCAGCTGCAGTTCGGGATTTGCAGCAGATTTTCGCATTGCCGCATTTTTTCGGTTAACGCTTCTGTCCGATTCGAGGTGGAAACGCGTGAAACACGGGCGATTATACGGGAGAAAACTCGATGGAAACTGGGTTCCGCCGATGGAGGGACAGGGAATGGATCTCCCCCCCGTCGTCGTATTTTAGGGTGTGCGCGTAATACAATTATACCTTCGCCCTCCGGCTTCGGATTCATGAATATCAACGCTCGTTTGATTTGTATAATGTCGAGTTATTGTTCCGGAATCGAAACATCGGAAAGGGACCGCATTATTCCAGCTCGAGTACCAACGAGATTCAGCAAGTGAAGGTAGCTAGAATTCGGAGCAAAATTATCTTCCGGTCATCGATTATAATTTGATGCGCCTTTCTAGGTATAATTAGAAGAGTACGGTTCACGTGAGATAATATTAATTTAATAACTCGCTAAAAATGAAACTGGCTCTCTTCAAAAACAATCGAATACTTGAATACTTGATAATTATCGCCGCTTATATTCGCTCCACTTTAATCAAGCATCTCGACCTGGACGATTAACCGGCCCGCAGACACGATTAACGGCAATCGTCCCGAGCGTGTATACGATGGAACCACTGGGAATTAATAACGCCACTAGTATGATATCGAATGCGCCTGCTGGTCCGCGGCTTTTGGTAACCGTTCTCAACGCCGCGGTCTAAATGCCAATAGGGGCGATATTACTGCGCACAGCGTGCGGTTGAACGCGCGTCCGGCCACAACCATTTTATTTTATTTCTACGCTCCTACATCGTTAAAAATTCGACGTATTGAAAATAAACTAGGTGGTAAACTCTGAACCACTTTGTACGATTATAAACTCAACGAATGATCAATAGAAATATTAAAAAATGCAAAAGTACGATGTTGCATCCCTAATTTAAAAATATGCTCTGCGTATCGGAATTTTCTGGACGAATTTTCCGATAAAAGAAAAATCACTATTTTACTCGATATATTTTAATCTTCTGGAATATAGATGCATCGATCTTTCCTTGTCGGACACTCGATACTTGTTTCGTCTGTATTCGGTATTTAATTGACAGTTCTAAAGCCCCAAAGTTCCGGGAACTGGCGGGACGTATCGATCGTGTCCGCACGCCGCAAAACGCTCTCCAGGATGGACCGTTTATTCCGGCTGCTTGCTGTCCAATGACTAATTACTTCAGTTAACTGCTCGTGAAAAATGCACTACTGCCCGAATACCCCAAAACGGAATGTATAATCAGGCCGAATTGGTCGGTCGGGAGATCGGGGGCAGGAGAGTATGAGCGAATGACGCGGGGAATGCACGTTTCGAGAGAACGTCACACTGTAATCACTGGTAATGCAGATGGCGGCTACGCCGATGGACGGCATCGACAATCAGCTATATAATTAGGGGGCCTCGCCCACCAATTAAGCTACATTCACCGAACGCGACCACCGGGTTGCGCGAGCGTCTGCTCGCGAAAAGTGCGCGGCTGGTAGATGCAAGTTAACGCGTGGCGCAAGCAATGCTCGTTAACGTAATTACGCGTGAACTGTTTCGATCACGCTGATCGGGAATCGTCTTCAGTCATTTTTTTCAGTCGTGAAAAATTATTTAATATATCTCCCACGCGTCAATCGTACGTTTTTGATAGATCGTTCCGCTATGATCATTATTAATATCTAGAATGCGAGCGATTCGGGTACGCTATCTAATACCGATCGTGGTCGTTTCGGTTAATTCGAAACCTCATGGCCTCATACATTATTCTCACCTGGCGGAAGATAAACGTCGATATGAGGATTTCGTATTGCCGCGACGTATTGTCGTGACAGGCGTTTCCTGGGCGAAATCCATTTGTAGAGCTAACGCGGCTAATATTTCAATGTCGATTGAAGTTACTATCATGCGCGGACCGCGTAACGACTCGTTCGAAATGCGTGATGCTCTCGTTTTTCCGGTACGGCTAGATACACACACACACTTTCTCTCTCTCTCTCACATACATACATATACGATAAATCGTTTAACTGTTGCAATCACGTTGTCCAATCTCGCGTATCTGACGACGGCCTAGGATCTATTACGACTCGGCTGATCGCGATTAAGCGATTTCTGCGGATTAGAATCGGCATGTGAAAATTATCGTGGAACAATCGTGATTTCTTTTACACAAGTTCTTTACGTAAAGACGAGAGAAATAGAAGAGAAAAAGAGAGAGGTGCGCTACGATGTGCAGATGCGAATTTCTGTTCAATACAAATACAGTAATCTGCTTAATTCTAAAAATGCCATTGTGTATGTAGTCTTGTAAAATTCAAAATAATGCCGGCGCCATTTCGGAGCTGAAACCATTTTGCGCTGTATAATCTTGTATAATACGCACGGTCACTAAGCTCGACTTTACGAACTGCATTACGATCTTGTTCTTCCTACATCGATTCCCGCACTCACATAATCTTCTAGCAACGCTTACGATGTTCAATGTATTATAAATACATATTGAGTGGACACTTATTCGTTAAAAAAATTCACAATATTAATAATATTTATTAATAGTTATTAGAATAATAATAATTGATAACGCTAATATTGTTGCATTACGTTTTAATCATTAAATGTATGCATTTATATATTATAGTACATTTATATATTACGACACACATATGATATATAATTGAAATGGTCATTAAGGAGATGGGTTATATTGATAAAATGTGATGGTCGGAAATTTCTGATTAAGACTCTATGACAAACGATGAAACTAGAGAGGCTTGGACGAGCACTTTCCATTATACGGAGGGCTTTTATTAACGTTACTGTATACGTGTCATGTGCTCTCTCAATATTATTTCTCGTAGAGTAACCGTAGAACGAGTTTGCCCTAGGCGCCGAGGCTCCTCGCGCAGCGGTGTTTGAGCACTCGCTTAACACTGAAACCACCATCTGAAATCGCGACAATTCCTACGTTTGTGGAAGCGCGATTCAGAAGAGAAGATTCTCTCGTATTCGCCTTATCGGAAACTATTTTAGCCGACTAGCGGATACTATGCTCACCCTATTACATATCTTCTTTTTCCTCTTCCGATTCCTATATAGAAACGAACGGCATGTTGTAAGATCTGATTCGGCATACGTTTCAATCCCGGTTCAATCGTTCTTCGCTACACGATGGTACCGTTGCGAAACACCGTTGATCAGTAAAGCTATAATCGTTACGTTTCTTTTGATCGTATTACGAAAGCGAAAGCGAGTATCGTAAACTTGAAAACATTTGCAATTTATTCGAGAATCATTATATCTAAAATAGTTCAAAGTGCATTACTTGCGAAGTAAGGCACCTGAGCCGATTAAGGCCCACCTAACTTATTTTATTTTTTATAAACTTTACGGAGATATTGTGAAATAAAATAAGTGAGAATAAAATGTTTATTTCAATCATTCACAAAAATAAGATAATGTTCCATATAGAACATTTATAAATAAACCAAAAAAATGTTTAACTCTGACATTAAATGCTTGTGTTTTTAACAAGGCCCGAAAATAAATTAAAAATATTAAATAATAAAGAAACTAAAAATAATAATAATTATAAGAAGGTCAATTAACCGAGCATAACAAGTTGGAAATTATATATTAGAGGTTTATTACAAACGACAAAGTCTATAAAGTAACGAAACGTTTCGGCTGTACTTAGCCTTTCTCAATCGTCTAATAATTAATACATAAAACTTCCGATAATACGCTAATAATATTAGTTACATCATTAATAAATTGTGCAACAGAGCTTCGAATAAAGAAACTAAACATTATCTTCCAAATCACTTTTAAAATAATTATTAATTATAACGAAAATCCTTAGTCTATTGTTAAACATTACAATTATCTGTAATTGTCTGTAATTAATTTTTTAACTTTTGGAAAGTCTTGGCCATTTGAGTGCAAGAGCATATTTTGGTTTTAGCTTCTCAAATGTTAGCAGCATTGAAAATCGTTGCAACGCACATGATAAACAAATGATAATAGTCATAACAATAAATATATAAATGGGCCTTATTTAATAAGTACATTATTTATAAAAAAAGTACACTTATTCCAAAAAATCGATATATATTTTTTTTCTATAGTTAGGAAGTTTAATAATATTATAATATGTTGTAATAAATCATAAAATAATGTATACTTAACAAACTTTGCAGCGAATTTTTATAAAAACGGCTCATTTATCCACTTCGTCACAAGTTTTTGTTGCATTAAATGAACGTGCTGCCAGTTTTAATTCCCCAGCCCCTCTTTGCCTAGCGCCTTTGATATACCTTTTAAGCATGTATTCTAGGCATAAAGTGTATTTTTAAGTAAATTTAAAAGTAGATCTTATTTAGTGCTGGACCTTATTCGGCTACTTTATTAACAAAGATTCAAACCTCTGAGTACAATATTTTTAGAAATCAAGGGTGCGAACTTGGAAACTTAGTATTAATTCGATCGCGCTCTCATTACTATCCAATTCTTCTTGTGGACATGAAGCAAATCTGTTTGGAGCCACACGGAGGGGCGGACACAAGGGCAGCTATAAAATGAACGGCTTTGTGCCGTCGACGCGTGATACATCTCACTTAAATGCGGCCCACGATGTCGCTCGGATAGCAAGACACGACAGGCGCCTGTTTGCAGTGGTTGCTAACAAGATGCTAGAGTGGACTACACGAAAACGGGCGAGGGACATCGCCTTTGTGCGCGTTTCGTTTTTTTTCCTGCACTATTATTACCCACCGCGCCGATGTCTATTGCCCCGATACGAGCGACGTATAGGTAGCACAGCTGGCTCGCACACAAACACGCATAACCGCACGCTGATGAACGTACATGGACGCCGAGCTTAACGCGTTGCTTGTACGGCGCAGTTTAATACGGCTGGGTGATCGTAAAGCCCGGGTTCCACGATGCGAGACGGAGGTCGAGGCAGGAAGAAGGGCTGCGCCAAGGGGGGCGGTTCAGGTATCGATATAATCGAGAGAGGCTTGCTTGTCTCATCAAAGTGCCACGTAGACCTACTATAACACCGGCAGCGACGACGGCGCGACGCGACGGCGACGATGGCAGCAATAGCAACAGCAACAGCAGCAGCAGCAGCAACAGCGGCGCCGACGGTAGCAGCCCTCGTTAAGGCAAAAACGCGAGAGATGATGGATGGATGCTAAATTGCATTAATTAAATCCACCGTGACACCCTCGGCCGGCGCAACCCTTGGTATCACTCGGCGGCATTGCTCCGGCTTGTCTGTGATCGAGACGTGAGCCGTTTAACAGAGTATGGGTCACTTTGATGATCACACCCCGTGCAGACCTCCATCCCCCTCCCATCCCTCGTGCCTTCTCTTTCTCATGCACCTTCTCGTGGTCTCCTTCCCTTTCCACTCTTCCCGTACTTTACCTTCCGCACAACGCCCGTTGTCGCACTATACCAAAGAGATGCTCTATCAAAGACGCTTTACCTGACTGAATATTCTGTCGTTCAGAATGGAATACGGACTGTGAGACGCGTTTTACACGGGGATTTGCTGGCCGGTGCAACAGCGCATCCTAATCGACCGCAGACGCACATTATAACCTGTCTAAAATTAGCGGACACGAACGATTTCTTAGAGGAGCAATGTATGGATTTATTATCAACGAATAATAATAATAACGAATATATAATATCAATGGAATAATTAACGCATATGTTAATTAAACAATTGAATATACAAATTTAAAGAATGAACAACACAATATTTTGTTGTATTGTTTTATTCATATTATATTACACAGAGATTTTCGAAACATTTGAATATTTAGAACATATTACATTCTGTCAAAGAATTCTGTGTTTCAAAATTACAATGGAGCACGTAATAACAAAAGAAAAAGTAAAACTGAATAACGATCGTGCCATTTCTATTTCTATAAATTTCATTTGTCGAATACTGTAGATGTTTTTGCAGATGTTTATCAAAGACGCTTTAATCGAGCAAGTATTCCACGGATATTAGAACGGAATGCGAGCTAAGCTGCGAGAGTAATTGGGCAAGAATGCGAGAATTGCGCCGGGTTCATAATCAACTAAGGAATCAGCTAAAGTTGTATACATACACACACACAAGATACCTACCAAGTCGAGTCCATTAATCATGGATGAGAAATCAGAAGAGCATCATTAAGCATATAGTGCCATTTTGTAATATCGTTTAATCTTTCACTTATTGTTAGTGAGAAACGATGCCAGATCTTTTCTAGCCGAATTTTTCTAGCGTCTTGCTACAGGCATTTTGTTACGAGCAAAATTCATTTTGTATATTTTCTTGAATTAGGTCAGTCATATATTTTATATACATATATATAAAATCTTTTACTCAATATATTCTCTTAAATCACACATATATGTCTCGGAAATCTATTTACATCGAAATTTAATGCTTCCTTTCGAAGTAAAATCAGTAGAACCATACGCCTTTGTAAATTTAACATTTTTCTTTGACGTCTCCGCTCGCTGTTTTATACGGGATAAAGCTGTAGTTAAGCGGATTTCGTGGAACAAAAGAACATACGGATTTTTACGGCCAAGTGAGATGTTAGTCGGATCCCATATGGAGGAGGCAACGGACTGTACGTTTCATTCCCCTCAAACGAGATGATGAGATCTCGATGCGTACCGTGTGTTTTGGATGAGGGATAAGTGAGAACCGTGCCGCATAGATATTAAGTATAATTTAACGCGCCTTTCTGCGGACGTACCTTTCGACCGAGGCAAAGGCAGAGAAGGGCACAGAAAAAGAAAGAAGTGGTATCTCGTCATAAGGAACGCGTCGTGGTTATAAGGTTGTATGCGGGTCTCGATTATACTCGGGATACCGCCGCTGTCGTGTCTTTCGGCGGAAACACTGAATAATAAAGAATGAGACAGCTAGTACTTACGGCGCTATTTGGGGCTTTGCGTGCAATATGGTTGAACGATGCCTCTCAGCCGCCGACACGTATTAGACGATAATTGTGGCGATTATTCCGTAAGCGTGAAAGTTTGTAACGATAATATATCGTTATCTGTCACGAATATTCTTGCCATAAAATTTATGTAAAATTGGATCTGCCGCACGCAACGCGTGACTTATCGATTTTCGATATTTTTGTTTATCTTATATATCGAAAGTAATTTGAGTTTGTGTACTCGTGCCGTGTTTTCATACGAGAGTGAGGATGAAAGAATGGCTATGAAAATGAAAAGAAGTCCGTGCGGAATCGCGAGACATGTGGAGCAACGCTCGACTAAGGACACGGATTTTGTTGATCCTCGTGGCGACAAATATTTTCGATTCGTTCGTACGAAAAAGGGATCCGTCGATTCGCGACTCGGGTGCAACGAGGTGTGGGAGCTTCAAAGGCGCGCGAAGCGCCTCCGTGGAATAAGAGGATAATGTGGACTCGATTTGACGTCTTTGAATATTTAATATTGCCCGCGCTGAAGCCGTCTCATCACTCGACGACGGTTCAGACGTTTGCCACCATTGAAGTGGAACTAATGAAGAATCGAACGAACTCTCCGCGGAGTAACATCGAGTTGCATAACTGATCCCCGCAGGCAACAAGCACGTCCAAAATGGGAACATAAAATGTCTTAAAAACATCATTTAGATGAATTGTCTGTAAGACGTCTGTAATGACGTACATCTTCAAGATGTCTTATATCTCGATTTTTGACACATTTAGATATTGCGTGCTGTCTGGGATCATTTTCTAGTGTAAAGACATTTTCTACGAACTATGAAAATAGAATATATCTTTCTCTTCTCAATTCCATTCTAGTTATCTCTCTTCTTACATTATCATATTAGACATACGACGACAGTCTTTATCGAATTGCTATTTTGAGCGCAATGTGCAATTCCGATGTCGCATGGCAAGCGAACAGACATTTGTCATAGAATTCACATGACTTTATAGAATTTTCCATAAAACGCATCAGACATCAAATCTCGCAGTTTCTTCAGCGCGCATCCACCGTGGAACAGTTCTTATCTTGGTATGTTCGGCGACAGACGCGATTTTCGTAGACACATGCGGGCCTGCTCGTGTCGTGTGCATCCACGCTCTATATCTCAAACGTTGAATGCGGACGGTACCGGCGAGATGCAGTTTACGGTTTTTCCGGCGATTCGCCCGCTCTCACCCGGTCTCTTACGCATTCTTCCGAAAAGGCGGCGGCGCCTCGGCAGATGGCCCGCAGCAAAGTGTAAGAGAAGCGGCGCGGCGCGGCGCAAGGACGACGAGAGAGGACGATAGAGTAGCCTCATGCAATTCTAAACTATTTCAATGAAATGGAATAGAGCGGCCGGTGGATTTGTTGGTAGTGGCACCCGACCGATCGACCCTCTCGTTTTACAAGAGAGATAGAGCGAGAGAAAGCTAAGAAAAGCCACGGCTTCTACTAGGACACCCCCGACTGCGCTTTCCCCTTTGTTCTAAAATTCTTACGACTTCCCTTACCTCCGTAGACTGCACCTTCACCGTAGTCTCGCACCGCGAGCAACAAAGGAAAGTGGCCTGTACCCACTAAGGCCGTAATACCCGGTACCGCTGCGTCTACGGGAGGTACAAAATTGTCTCCCCTTCCACGTTACCGAGAGACACTTTGTACCGTGGCCTGGATGCCGCGCAACTTTCTTTGCAGCTCAGCCTGGGCTCAGCTAACTTCGCAGGATTTTCGCATTAGCATATCGACTTATTCATACACCCCGCTTGACTTCGTTCTCGCGGCATCCTTCGGGCTGCATCGGTGCGCATGATGTAGCGAACGTTCGCGGCGTCGAACGTGTATCTCAGACCCTTCAGAAATTCTCTACGGCACGTCTATGTGAATTGATTTTGTAACGCGGACGGTGGAGCGATACAATGCGGCTGTAGAGTGAATTTTGATAATGTGGCGTCACATTATTTTTTCTAGTTTTGTTCAGCCTGAGACAGGGAACATTCAGCGTCTGTTCATCAATCGATTCCTACATCTACATCTATAGATATAGGAGATCTGATATTGAAAGTAGATGATACGTGACAGGAAAAATGATAATTTGACTTGCACAATCGCGTCTGGTGTTCTTCATCTCGCTCAGTTCGTACAAATAATATGAATAGTCACCTAGAATAACAAGATTTCGCTTTCGCATCGTAATTACATTTGCATGCACTCAGTAGACCGCTAACTGAATTTTCGCTAACCAAATGATTTAGTCGGAATAATCATGTTAACCGTTTTACTTCAATTAGCGTTCGTTTGCGTCAACCATCAAACCGAAATGTATTATGCATATATATCGGAGCTTAATTATTAATCCTTTCTTTTATTTTTAAAATGTTATTGGATGGCAAATTATATGTGAGATCTTTTTATTTTATCGACTTCTTATCATAAAATTTCTCAAGTTCTTAAAAATTTCATGTTATAATTAATTTTATTTTATTTTGCGAAGCGTATATAAAATTCGTAAAATTTAAAATTGAGAAATGTGACAAACATTAAATATGTAAATGCATTGAAATATTGAAATAAGTGGAAATGTCTCGAAATTAATTTGCGAAAGCTAAGATTTTTTTTATAACTTCTTAAATATTTTATATATTCTTCTTCAAAATATTTTATAACATATTTATAAATCATCTTTCAGAAATGTAGCATAAATTAATAATTAATCCCACAATTTTGAATACGGACAATTTTAGTACCGTATCTCTTTTCACGTTACGAATCTGGTATATTTTTTTATTAATATCGCTCATTAATAAGCAGGGCAAGAAGCTCAATAATCGCGTGAGAAATTCACCAAAAGATTTGCCACGAATCGAAGAGGCTTATCGGCTTTGTTAAAAAGGTACGGCAAGTAAGACGTCGTTTCGTTTGACGTTCCAAAAACCAAAAAAAAAGGAGGAAAAGGGCGGAGCTTCTTCATAATTCAAACGGTGCCGCCGTGAAAGTGCCGTAAAGTCCGACTTGGAGCATCTTTCTTCCTCCGGCCCTGCTCTGTCGCGCGGCCTAAAAATTTTTCATAGCCGCCATAAAGGAGCGGGTGGCACGTTACGAGAAATATCGAGGGCTGACGCTTCCTCGCCTCTTCGCGGCAAGCGAGTAACGCGGATTGCGAAAAGAGAGAGAGAAAGAGAGAGAGAGAGGGAGAGAGCGCGGCCGGCCGCCGCGCCGTGGATGGATCACATAGGAGTCGTGCGGCACGACTTTGGAGCAGCTCCGACCGAGTGGAGCCGACGTCGGCCGAGCGACTCCGAGCGCGACTGAACGCGGCAACGTTCAGAGGGTAACAGTCGTGCCGCGGCCTCCATTGAGGGAGGTCTATGCAATCGTCGTTCGTCGCCGCTTGAGTAAAAACTCAGTCCGGTCGACGGTTTCGCGACGTGTGCCCTTCTCGTCCTTGGCGTTCCAGCGTTTAATCGTCGGCTCAATCATGTTGTGACGGATGCACGGTGTGTCGCCAACGTCGCGTCGCGTCTGGAATTACTTCTCCGAGACCGCGAGAATGTCCGACGCGCGATAGGGAACGGCATCATCGAGTGGACTCCGAGTTCCCAGCTCCGTCGACTACGAGCAACAGATGTGACCATCGTACGCGTCTCGTTCTTTATATTTAGTTAATCAAGATTTTCTCAGTTGGTAACTCTCACACGACTCCGATTCGGAGCAGCGTTGCGTGCTCCTCGCCAAGAAGCATCGTAATAATTACAACGCGTGATGACCTCGGACGCTGCTGACGAGAGATAAGAAACGTTTAAATGGTCAATTCGTAAGACAACATTGTCAGATGCTCAGGGAAATGAGAAAATTCTCGTAGAATCTGCGTTTATGCCATTGACGAAGCTTCCGTTCATCGTTCTAAGGACTTAACCTGCGACTTAAGGGCACCGGATTGTGTAGAGGGAATAAAAGGTGAAGGAAACAGAACTCCTTTGTCCTGTCGAAGCAGCGTGGAAGAAGGAGAAGGCACGCGGAGAGAAGCTGCGAGAGTGAAAGAGAGAAAAAGAGAGAGCAGGCTTAACGCGGAGCAACACGCGGTCGAGTTTCTATCTTGGAGTGTACCTGCCGCAGGAACAGGACAAGGAAGGGGCGAGCGAGCCGAGAGAGAGGGAGAGAGAAAGGAAGAGAGACGCGCTTTACACGCCGGTGAACGGCCGTCGTCGTTGCCAGCGGCAAAGGGCAACAACCACGCTGCGGCCGGAGACTCTATCTTCTTCTACTCAAGGCCAGGGCGTCGCGGCCCACGCGGTCCTTTGTAAGTTTCGTTTCGGGGCCCCGGATCGGACGTACCGAAGTGACAGTTGTGTCGTGTCGCGCGAAATGCTCCGAAATTGCCGGAGGTAGGAGCAGACCACGAGGACCTCGTCGTTTCTCGACAGATCTCGAGAGAGAAAGAGTGAGAGAGAGAAGAAGCGCGAGGGATAGTGGAAAAGTGTTTTTATTTTCCTGTGACCATGCAGAGGCAGAGGCTACTGTCGGACGCCATGACAACGGTGGTTAGGGCAGCTGTTCTCGCAGCTGTCCTGGGACACCTTCTGGGTCCCAGTGCGGCCAGCAGGCCCGCCGGCGCCCACCCCGGACACGCATATTTCGAACAACCGTGCTGCGGACGTTCTCATCTCAGGCATCACAAAGGTTAGATAAATCCCTTAATAGTTCCCACTATTTGCGACTAGTGGTGCGTCGTAAAAAGAGCATTAACGTCGGTTGACGATCGACGAACGTCCGCCTCGACGATTGTATGATCGTTGGGTGATTATTGGTAGATATCTATGTTCAATGAGCGTGAATGAGACAATAATTGCGTAGCAATATTCGCGTGAATACGAATATTCGAACCAAGCCTAGCTCATTTTGGTTACGGTAGGCCAGGACGGAAGCGGAAACGGAAGAGCGCGAGGCGATAGCGAGGCGATAGCGGTGCCACGTGGTACTGTGATTTTTCGTTTTCTCATCGACCGTCGAATGTTGCTGTTCGCAGCGACATACGCAGAAACGGGTTTCACGTCGTGCACGCACATTTGGGAAGATAATTATATGCAGGAAACTCTGAACGACACGATAGTTGTAATCCGCGCTGGAATAAATTACGCAACGTTTGTTATGGTCGCGCAATATTGATATCAGCCGAGGAAGAGACATGTCGAGACTAAAAAACAGGTCTTAGTAATACTAATAAGAGAACTTAAACTCATATGTGAAAATAGATAAAAATCGAGAAGCCTTACCAGTTATAGCTACATCCAGAAAAGTTATATTTAAATTGATGAAATCGATTCTTTAACTTGGTTTTTTTTAGGTGAAATAAAATTGAAAAAAATGAAAATTTATGTGATTTCAAGAAATGACGTTATTAGCTTTTTTAAAGTGAATAAATTATTTATTCAAATTATTTGAAAAAATAATTTTTTAATTAAAAAAAAGTACTGATAGAAATAATTTAATTGTTCTGATTTGAAAAATATATATTTTTTTCATTTAAAAAACGATTTGTATTGCACAATCAAACTATTTTTTAATTCTAATAAAAGAAACAACATTAAAATTTCTTTAAATCAAAAAACTTGTCTTTAACCATATAAGCAATGCACAAATTACTTTGATTTAAACAATTTTTTTTTACTTGAAGAAACTTTCCTCTGGGTGTAGATCTTACTGCTGATATTTCTTGTGTGATTTTATATACATTTTCAAGTTCACGAAACTACCCAGCGAATAAATTTTCGATCTTAAAACACAGTTCTTCACAGTTGAACGGGAAGTATTGTGTTATTAAATTGATAGTCAATTTTATAATAAATGATGTTAAAAAGCATCTAACGTGGCAGTGATGTTAATAAAAACTCTTTCTCTCCAGAAAATTGTAAAGAATTTGTTGTAAGAAATGACACCTTAGCCAAAAATCGGACCTAGGATCTTTTGATTTTCTGAGACGTGTTCATCCTAAGAAAAGTTTTTTCGAATCAAAATATGTATGAATCAAAGAAATTTGTGTATTGCTATACGGTTAAAGAAAAGTTTCTTTGATTTGAAGAAAATTTTTGGTTGTTTCTTTTATTAGAATTAAAGAATTTGTTTGGTTACAACAACACATCTTTTTTTTTAAATGAAAGAAATATATTTTTAAATCCAGAACTAAATTATTTCTTACATTTCTGTTAGTACTTTTTTGAATTAAAAAATTATTTGTTTAAATTAAACAAATAATTTCAACAAATAATTTATTTACTTAAAAAAAGAGACTAATTTTATTTCTTGAAATCAAATAAATTTTTATTTTCCTCTAAGCTATTTTTATTTTAACTTGAAAAAAAAAACAAAGTTAAAGAAACGATTTCATCAATTTAAACACAACTTTTATCTGGATGTTAAAAACGTAAATAAAATTACAAGAAATATCAGCACTAGGATCTAGTTATGATCGTTAGGATTTTTTAATTGTTTAAAAAAATAGGTGTTTTGTATATTGCCATGATATTTCGTACATGAGGTAGTTAATTAATAGCGTAAACATTTTTGAGATTTTATCTAACAACGGAGTGCGTTTCATTTGCACGATTTGCCGTATATTTTTTTTATTTATAACAACGATCGTGACGCATTTCATTCGCGACAACCGATAGGCAATTGCTGTACTTTTATACCAGGATATCGATCGTGATTAATTTGCAATCCTCCAAATTAAATATTGTGACTTCCGGGACCGTTTCATTGCGCCGACCAGCCATTTGCAGTACAAATTGTGCGAACGAGCAAACTCAATCGCTCACACCTACGTTTAATGAAATACAATCAGCGTATTTGATGCAGGTAGACGGACTTTACGCGAAATTAATCACAGGAAAACCTTACTCCTCTTTTTTTTTCGAAATTACGAGTTTTATCAATGGCAGTAATTTTCTAAAAAGACTCGCAAAATATAAATTTAAATTATTCTTCGTTATCTCGATCGATTTATGATGTGACCCTCGACGGAGTCGAGAGTTGACAAAACCGCCGATGGTTACGGTTCGCTTGGAATACGTGCGAAAAACACTTTTCGCCGCGATATACACCAAGGATTAAATTCCCCGGCGTTTTTCTTTGGGGGATACTGACCCCCCCTCTTTATCCCATCTCTTTTCTCGCTTCGCGTTAAATCGTTTAAGAGAATGGACGGTACGAGTGGAACGTAAAAACGTACGGGCAACGAAATGCCCGTTAGCATACATCACCAATATTATCTCGGGGAGTGCCCTGCCACGCGATATTACCGGAGCTTAGAACGCCGGGCTGACTTCATTATGGTGTCGGGGGAGAGAGAACCGTCGAATGGAATGTGGAATGGTCGGTTGGTCGGTTGGTTGGTCAGACGGTTGCCTGCTTGGTTGGCTGGCTCGCTGGTTCGCTGGCTGGCTTGCTGGCTTGCTTGCTTGCTTGGGCCGTGGAAGCTGAGTGTGGAGAGAGCATCGCCGATGCGTGCCGGCTCTCGCGTGTGTTACGTATAAGCAGGAGACCGCATGCTGGGGAGACACCGCTGCTTACGAGCGCATCTCACACACACACACACACACATACACGTGTACATACGCGAGTAACCTACGTGCTTCGGCGCGTTCTCTACGAGAGTAGCATTTTCTGGAGAACTTTTTGGAGGATTTGCGGCCGGACTCCGCCGGTCTGTTTTCCTGTCGCGCCAATGGCGGAATTTTCATTACAATGGCGCGGTTATTGTCCTTGTAATGCGTCGCTCTTCCGGTAGGATATGCGCGTGTGTACGCGGAATGCCGGTTTCGCGTTCGCGCAAATATTTGGCACGAAGTTTCGGGGGCTTCGTGAAGCGCGGCGTAACTGGTAGCATTCTGCGACACTTGTTTCGGAGTTATTCGTCGGCTAATTGTGTAGCCGTATGTTCCGTGAATACTGAAGGAAAACCGACAAAATCGCTTGCTAGCGTCTGCAGAGCGAATGTGTTTAATCTTATTTCGCGCGACGATGTTTAGCGTATGACGTAAATTCCGGTGCGAGATATGCATGCGGAGTAGGCGCACGGACACATAACGCGTCAACATATACTTCGTCGTTGACGCTTAGTCGTTATTTGATCGTGTCTTCAGTGCTATATTCGCGATAAGATACTCGGATTTCTCAAACAGTTCTTGTTATTTGAAATATCGGTGACCAAGTTGAGAGTTAAAGCACGCACTGATAGCCGTTCGCAAGATTCGTCACCGGGCACCGGGTGTTGATTGATATCGTCGTGAATATGCTGCATTAAGGCTCGATACGTGTACCTATTGTATACTGTATTCAAGCACAACGCATCGCATTGATCTAATCTGTACTTGCGGGCAGGCGTCTACACCACCAAGTGATCGTGCATTCTAAGCCCTTCGTATCGGATCTCTGGTAACTAACGGAACGGATATTAATTTCGACGGGCTTCTCAAACCGATCTGCTGATCCAATTTGCACGCATATTTGACGTGTAACCCGTCGTATATATGCGTATAACGAAGTTGCACGAAACTCTGTGCGACTATGTCCCGTTGTATTAAACTATGCCGCTCCGAAGATACCAATGATCTTCATCTAGAATAAATAAGTTTATTTTTAACTTTGCTTTTATTCATCGCTAAATCGTCTGGTTCCATTAAGTAAATATCTTTAACGGAAAAGAAAGATAGCCTAAACAGAAAGATAGTCATAATACAGTCGTAGTAGTCGTAGTCATAAGTCCAACGTACACTGAAAAAAAGACTGGTTATAACTACCAAATGTATAGTGAAATAGTATCAATTAAATGTTAAATATTTGGTCAATGTAACCAAAAGTAATTTTACTTTTCTAAATATTTAGTAACGTATACCAGATTTGATAATATTTATTAAACATTTAGTAAAATAAAATTATTTTTGGTTATATTGACAAAATATTTAATTGATACTATTTCACTATACATTTGGTAGTTATAACCAGATTTTTTTTCAGTGTACAAACAATTGACATTTGCGTTAATCGTCAATCGTATGATATCGATTAACGTCAATTGTCTGTGCGTTAGATTTACAACCGCAACTACGACTCTATTATGGTCTTTCTGCTCAGGCCCTAGTGCAATAAATATTGCTGATACTCAATTTTTTTTCGGTTGTGTTTTGCAACTGATTTATTTCGCGGCAGATTATAGATCCTTAATTCGTCAGTAAATCCGAGAAGTTCGAGTGGCAATGCTCTCTTTGCACTGCATAGAGATTTGCGAGTAATGTTTGCGGAAGTAGCTGGGCAAAGAGAAGAGGGAAAAGCGGAGGGAAGCGGGGCGGTGGTTCGGCCAGTCAGGAGTACCGGACGGGGCTGCGAAAGTTTTCCTTTGGTCGCCCGAAGGTCCTAAAGATTTTCGAGATTAAAAGCTTCACGAGTCAACCAGTCAACTGCGTCTCGCTACCGGTCGTCCGGTTCCGCCTCGGTCCGTCCGGCTGTCTGTCTCTCCCTTTCTCGTCCGCTATCGCTTCCGTTAAAGCTGCGTAATGAGCGACCGCAGCTAAGACTCATCCGGCACGCGGTATTCGGAGCCGCGCATTCCTGTGGTCGGGGGGATCAGCATGAATGCCGAGACATTGCCTTTGGAAAGCCAGCGAAGTCAGACCATCGGAATCAGCTCGGAAGCTTTCGTACCACGCGGCGCGGCGCGGCGGCGGTGCGCGGGTACAC
>QKQZ01048261.1:0-11657 GCA_003595255.1 Solenopsis fugax
TCTCAGACCCGCAAATGTGTTTCCGTATTTTACAAAATCGGTGTGTTTAAGGGTTAACATTAAACTCATTCCCCCCTGAAAAACTGTAAAGAATTTTAAATCACGCGTCTCGAAATGCGTTCTCACTCATATTCGGTTATTGCGAGAAATATCACCGAAGCCTCAGTAGTCGAGCTGGCTAAGACACCCGTACCGGAGATTCGGGAGGTCCCAGGTTCAAACCCTGGCTGAGGTGATATTTTTCGCAATAAATTCTTTACAGTTTTTTCAGGGAGGAATGGGTTTAATGTTAAGATGCAAGTCAGCATCAATTGATATTAAATTGATTTTCAATTTAATTAATTTGATATTACTTATTCTTATTCGTCTTAGATCTGCGTTATGACCGGAAAAATAATTCGGCGCTCAGTCGGGTGAATTTGAAGAAGGTATATAAAATCACACAAATAAATATGAAGCAATAAGATCTAACTATGACCGTAGAAGGCGTCCTTGTTCAATTTGTATTTATACATTAACGGTCGAATATCTCTCTAATTTTCAATATTTTTTGTTATTTCATGTAACACTTAATTTGCATATAAAATATAAGATCTAGCTATGACCGTAGAAGGCGTCCTTGTTCAATTTGAAAAAAATATTGAGCTTTTATATGGGAATATTTCTTTACATTTTTTTATTTTACATGGATAAATTTTCAACTTAGGGAAAAAACTTAATAAATTAAGAGTCTGATGTTTAGTGCCAATTAACAGCCAAACACCAGGTCTCCACGTGTGAATATCCATATATTTTTTTCTCGAAATTTACAAACAAACGTTTCAGTCCTTAGGGATTGGACTATCCTCAGTGTGACAGCAAAAATCTACAAGTCAAATATACAAAACCGGTCAAAAAGTTGTTAATAAATTGAGTATTGCATTACATACAATTGACCGGTTTTGTATATTTGACTCGTAGATTTTTGCTGTCACACTGAGGATGGTCCAAATCCCTAAGGACCGAAACGTTTCTTTGTAAATTTCAAGAGAAAAAAATATATGGATTCACACGTGAAGACCTGGTGTTTGGCTCTTAATTGACACTAAACATTATACTCTTAATTTATTTCCTGGGGCTTACCTAGTTTATGATTTTTAATAAGTTAAAGTTTTTGTTTAAAAAATAATTAAAGTTAAAAATTAATTCATTTAAAGCCAACTATATTAAGTTAAAAGTTATCAACTTTTTAACTTTATTATTTAACTTTTAACTTTTTAATTATTTTACCCAACCCTGATGATAAGTATACAGTGAATAGATGGGCTATGATAAATATGATAAAAGGAAATGGATATTGCGTATATGATAATATCGCGCATATAGACAAGTATGTTTACATTTTTTTATTTTATAAAGATGACTCAAAATATGATGGCAGCAGTACTACTGAGTCGGACCAAGGTAGAGGAAACAGCGAGGCTGGTAGTTTTATCGGCAGTCCCGCCGTCGATCCTCTCATCGTTAAATTCGAAGAAGGTATGAGGCTTTACTAGCCCCCCCGTCCATCTTTCAACGTACATTATCTTACGTCAGCTACTCTCTCTCTGCCGCCTAGCTTGCAAACGAATATGAATCTCCCAAACGCGCTCAGTATTCCGAAGAGTTTGACAATCCCCAACAATCCCAATAGTCTCAACATTCCCGGTAACATCAGCGTCACAAATAATCTAAACGTCCCGCCGGCGAGCTCGCAAACTTCTCCTTGTCACCATACATTATCGTATCCACATCAATCAAATCTACACTCTCACTCTCCCGGGCAATCTCTGTCGTCGTTGCAAAATCAACAGAGCTCCCCTCTCCTTCAGCAATCATCGTACACGCCAATTCATACACAGCAAACCCCACAGCCTCAGACCTCCCGGTTTCCCTTTCCATTCCTTGGTATAACGTCGTACAGAAGATTTTAAAATCGACGAGAATTGTTATAGTTTTTGTAATGACGTATGTATGATTTTCCTCATCCTTTAATCGATAACAGAAATATACTTTCGAAAAAATTCACGACAACGGATAAAATTTTTCAAGTTTCTTATGAATTAAACATTTCCGTTGAGTCATGCGTGCAGCTGAGATTTAACTGTATAAAAAGAAAGAGATGAGTTACTGCGAAAGTATCGTTCTGTTTGAAGAATTGTAAAATATTTAATTCTGTATATCTTTCTGTCATCGAAAGATATGTAACAAAAGTCCTTGAGCTTATATATAATATTTAATTTACAGTACTAGTGCATTCCCGATATACTCTTTAACTTTTACTTCATAACGTCATTAGAGCGACCAATGCAAAAAATATTCACACATACGTCAATATCGTCAACTGTTAAGATAACTTGATTCTATTACATTGGTTGCTCTTATTGCGATGGTAATTTACATTCGTGCGACTTACCATACATATGCTCATTTACATTCATTCGATATTCGTGTGTTGTCACGGGAAAGAGGGATAACATGCAATATTTACAAATCTAATTGATACTTTTTAAGAATTGGCATTTATCAATTATTTCACGTATGATTATTGAAACATAATCGCGTAGTCGATCTTATTGATATATCTTATACTCGTGTTACCACGAAAAATTTAGTAGTGACTATCAATTTTTGCAGGGGCTGCTATATCTAAACTTTGCCTAAATTAGCCCTCTAATCGCCTATGGCTATCTTTCTCCGGCTGCGGTGCGATCGGGCTCGAATTACCAGAAATGGTCTAAATTAAGAAAAACGAGGTTCAAGTGTCTCCGTCAATACGACGTCAAATGCTGTAAGATCGCGAAAACAAGAGCCGTGCTAGACGAAGAAGAAGATAGCTATGGGTCTCCGCTTTACTACACACAAACTTTTTGCATTCACACAGATCCTGTTCTTAGTTTGCGAAAAGCTGGAATTTAAATGTTAATCGAGTATTAATAATACGTCGAGTTAACTCTATTCATTTTAAGTTTGCGTCTTTGACGAGAGAGATTTTTGTCATCATTTAGCAAGGGAGTCTTATTATTTTAAATATCACTCCCAGATGCGCGAACTTGCATCATATCCTTGACATGGCCGATTGAAGGAATTGTATGTATAATAGTATAAATCAGACTAGCTCCGACATGTTTACATCTGTTCTATTAGAGAAGGAAAAAAAAGGAATTTGTGCATTGTTCATCGATTACGTTTTGGGCTGAAATAAGTGCAATGGCGAATAGTGAAAGAATAATTGAAATATTTATATCTGAACCAATCAACGCATATATGCTTTCTTTGTTGTTGCATTATTATGTGTGAGATTGTAGAAGAAGAAAGAGGAAGAGGACGGCGAAAGAACGAAAATGAAAGAGAGAAAGAGAGAGAGAGAAAGTTTGGGAGAGAGTGTATGAGTGACTGACTAGTAAAAGGGTGTAGGGGAAAGAAGAGAGAAAGAAGTTTAATGAACTATATAGTAGAATATTCGCGCGCGAATCCGTGTTTGAGATTTAACAGATTTCAACTGCGTCCTTAGCCTTGTGTTTTACGCGTGTACGAGTAATAATGCCTTCATATGTTTTGGCTTCTCACGTGAACTAGAGAATTTCGGGACGACGAAAATGGGATTACGTGATATCGCGCTTCACACAGAGCCTCTATGCCCGCGCCGTCGGGCGATAATTACGCAAATTTTCGTAGACCACAATAATTCCCGTTGTGCACTCACGGGGAGATTAAAAGAAAATTGAAGGAAATAATAAAGTGTAGGCTTAAAAGTCGAGCGTGATTCTTTGACGCTCTAAAAAAAGAAACGTTCTACAATTCGGCTTAGAAGCTTTCTACGTGATAATGTTAAACGCGTGGTCGTTTATCATATATCGAATAAGAATACGCATTTGTCAGGAATATACATATACTGATTCACGTTTTACGAGTTTCCGTATGATAATAGGATATTAATTCTTAATTGAGGCGCTGACAACGAAAGCTAGATACGTAACAGCTTGCAAAAGGGTTCTAGTTAAGTACGACGATGATATTGTAGCGAGGAGACTCAATATAAACTTTAGCTTTTATTTTTATTAAGAATACGTTTTTTTTGTGTGTTCTCAGCGCCTCAATTGTTCAGATATATCGCGCATTTGATATTGCGGGCTTGCTGGGTCAGCGTGAGGTTTAAAAAAGAAAGAAAATTGCTCTTATTCATCATGTTATTTATCTATTATTGATCTTGCATCGATGAAAAATTTTATAATCGAGTAAAGTACAGTGCGGGATAAGACACGATGTGTCGATCTTTTACAATTATAATAAATAGCGTCACAGCAAACGAAAGGAGGAGGGAAAGACGCAAAAAAACAGTTGAGGTGAAATAACGTAAATCATTTAGAGCGGAGGCCTTTTTCCGGGTTTCCGATAGCGACTTTTTTTTCTTTTCGAGTCAACGAGGCATATGATAATACGATAGGCTAAATGATATAAGAGACCAGCGTTCTATCGTTATAAAACACTTGGTGAGAAAGAGGGGAGAAAAATTATAAGATTTTATGAGGAAATTTTTGAGATAATTGAGTTGAGTGTGAGTGTGTAATAGGAAATAATCGGTTTGAGTGAGAGCATGCGATAGAAAGCGAGAAAAAGAGAGAAAATGAGTGGGAGAGAAAGGGAGAGAGAAAGTGAGCGAGACTGAGAAGAGGGACAGAGAGAGAGAGAGAGAGAGAAGCTCAAATCGAACGTGTACACATCACACGTAGCGCGTATCTCAGTGCGAAATATGCGATATGCAGATAGGAAACTAATAATTTTTCTTATGCAGCATGTAATGTTTTACACATATATATTATATATTTAACTGCTACAACACAGGGATATATATTTATGATCGAGATCATTGGTCGATGTTGGGTCGCGCGGGCCCGTTCTTTCTCTTGGAATACTCGCGCGCGATCGGCACTCGTCGCGTTTCCTTACGCAAAATCGCGCGTATCTCGGGCGGCAAGGATTTTGTGCCTTCAATCGTACGGAGTCGCCGGTCCGTGCTTTTGTGTTCGCGAAATATCAGTGTTCTCGCCAGTGTCCGCGTCTTTTTTTCTTACGCAGGCAAAGCGCAAGCAAGCGAAATGCTGGACGATTGTCCGCAGACAGATTGCACGTTTGCGTCTCTATCAGGAAAGGGAGGGAACGACACGCGAGTCTTCCAAGAAGGAGCGAACGATCGAACTCGATCGCGAAGATCTACGAATTGTGCGTGCGAAAGAGAGAATCGATAAGGCATACGGAACACATGGTTGCGTCGCGAGTTTGAGAGACAAGAAGAAAGTAGTGACGGGGAGCAATACGAATGTAAGAGCACTAAAAAAAGATTTTAATAATAGTAATCAAGTTTTGGTCAAATAATTTTAATTAAATGTTTAGTTATGGTAACTAAATATTTTTAGTAATATCTAGTAATTATATTAATAGTAACCAAACGTAATAATAGTAACTAAACGTAAAATGAATTCAAGCAGCGGAGTGAGGTCGTTGCGTACGTGATCATCACGGTAATTCATTGAAGCATGGTTACTATCCAGCAAACACTGAATATTACATAGATGTAATATCGTATATACATATGTTATATTTATATTATGTACCATTACATCTATGTTATATTCGGTGTTTACTGTGTTAATATTACTAAGCATTTGCTTATATTAATCGAATATTTAATTGAATTTATTTTACCAAAGTTCAGTAACTATCATCTAGATTTGATTATTACCAAATTCTTTCTTTAGTGAAGAGATATAAAGAGTGATGGATGAGAGATGGGTTGCACGAGAGAAAGAGAATGCGTCCGATAAACAGTGTGCGTGCGAAAGTGCAAACAGTGCGAACAAAAAAAAAGTAACAGTGAAGGATCACAGCGGCGGTCCCTTTCGCTGCCTTTCGG
The DNA here is from genome assembly GCA_003595255.1 of Solenopsis fugax. NCBI lineage: Eukaryota > Metazoa > Arthropoda > Insecta > Hymenoptera > Formicidae > Solenopsis > Solenopsis fugax. The sequence goes on from QKQZ01048261.1 coordinate 5,933, forward strand.
TGAGGGGCTTCGCTCCGCGCAAAGTAGTGCCCTTGAGGGACGAAATCGTGATCCGCGCATGGCGGATCCGTTATTACATTTAACGTCTATTCGCAGCTATTAACCGTATCGGGGGAACTGCGGGATTGAGGAATCTGCGACGACGGTGCGCAAGCTCCGTGTCGATCGCCGCGGGGTCTCGCGCAGAGTTGCCATATTGCAGACGAGCAGTTATCCCCTCCACAGCAATATCCTTTTCACCAGGGACTAAGCGCCAATACTAGCGACACTTAGCTCCTGATGGAGGAATGGTTGCTTGTCTGCAATATGGCAATCTTGGTCCCGTGACGCCTGTAAATTTGCTACGTGCGATCGTACGACGGCTCTGATAGGGTCTATGATGCTCGTTGTCTCGCTCGGATGTGAGACGCTTTGCCTCTGCGCATCGCCGTACACGCGGCGGACACGATTGTGACCAAGCCGACGATTGCGCCGATGATCGATGTAATTTGTGAGCACGAAAATTATTGTTTCTCCTACATCGCTGCGTAGTCTGGACTCCGTCCCGCGTACGTGCGAGCATGCACTCAAGCAGGCATGTCTTTGTGTCCGAGTTGAAAGACAAACACAAAAAAAGAGGATAGATCAGAATATTATATACATATATATTACATATTATATATATATATATAAATATGTTACATGCAAAGAAGGGAGTCGGTTGCGTGTAACGCGACCTTTTCATCCCCCTCGCCCCTCGATCTGCGTTTGTTTTTTATAAGATCATTGTTTCTATCGATTTGTTAATTTGATTTCTGTCTACGACGAATTGTAGAGAGCGCAAAGAAGCGATCGTCGTCATTACAAGTGCGTGTGCGTACCTGGTCTCGCGACACTGTCGCGTTGCTGACGCTCTCGCATTCGACATTCGATAAGAAGGAGACCGTCGCGTTCCCAGGGTGATTCATGGATGAATTTTTTAAATATTGTAATAGACAATCGCGATAAATCGGAGCAGTTTGCTACGATGAGGAATCACCGGAATGCGGAATGCGTCGGGACGCGATCGCGAGTGCGTAAGAGCGAACCGAGTGAGTGATAGAGCGGCTCTTTTGACCGCTCTTTTCTTCCGATCTTTTCCCTTGTTGTCTTTCCGCCCTCTCCCAACTTCCAACTCTATCGATGACATTCCTCCTGCTCGAAGTCTCAGTTATATAAATGAGAACAACTGTCCACGAACATTTTATATTCCTTTTACCCATTGCGCGCTCTGATTTCCCCCGTGGTGTCATCTCGCGATCTCAGGATCATTCCACCTCGGTTGGTTCTTGTGCGCTAATTGAGTCGCGAGATGATTTCTTTTTTTTTCCTCAGCCGTACGCGCGACCGAAGCCCCGCTTCCTTACGTTCTCTCGTTACTTCTCGTTGATTTTCTTTTCGGTTTTTTCCTTTCTCTATTTAATTTTTTTTTTTTCTTAGTTTTTATCCCTTTTTTCTTCTTCCAACGCGTTTTGCTCTCGTGCGCGGCCTCGGTCGCGTCGCGATCAACTATGTGACAAACTACGGACTCGTGTACAGTCGACGTAACGGCCCCGAGGACAGCGTGCCCTCGGTTTCGCGAACCACGTCTCCCGACGCCCCGATCCAATCGTTCGGGAAATCGTCGATCTGTCTCGTGGACGAGAAACAGACGTCTGCAGCGCGGACGAGACTCTCGGGAGCTCGCCGAGGATGATTCGGGGCGCTGCCGGTGAGGAGAATTCGGGGTTTGGATGATGACGATGATAATTGCAAGGACACGTCTGCGATCGTCGTTACGTCGACTTGAAACGACGGCGCGGAAAGCGCATTCTGTTTCTTTTGTCTCGAACGCGAACGATAAAAAGAGAAAGAGAGAGAGAGAGATTTAAAAAGAAAAGAAAAAAAGGAAGAAACGAAAGAGCCTTTTTTCTCGGCCAACCATAGGTGACCGAATGTGGAGGAGGAGAGATTGATTATATGCTAAAGAGTAAGCGATGCGCTATTTAACTATAATGAATTGATGTAAGCGAATGGAAAAAAATCAATACTTTTCATTGAGATGATATCTGAATTTCAATAAACTTGATACCTCGAAACCATCCGGAGACAATCAACCCGGAGAGCGAGCGGTGTTACCGGTACCATGGCGGTGAGAAATCTGCACTGAGAAAAAAGTGGTATTTGTGACCAATAATAATTGCATAATAAAATAATTATGGTTAGAAGCTTTATTTTTATAATTATTACTGTTATAATGTTAAGTAACCCGCACAGCACAGACCTCTTGGGAACATTCATGGGACGTTCAAAGAATGTTCGTATGTCCTAAAAACGTTCTTGGGACGTTCTTTGGATAAAGTATGCTGTGTGGGTAATAATAACTTTATGTTTATAGGTCTATCAACTAAGTAAAAATTTTACTTTAAATTATGATAATTTCAAATATTAATAAAGTAAAATATCAAGATATGGATGGAAAAAAGTAAATATTTCTATGTAGTAAATGTAATCACAATTATAGTGAATATAACTATTTTTTCAACATTCGCTTACTATTTGCGTAGTAATAATAATTAAAAATTATAATTTAATTTTATAGTTTGATAATGAAAATTACTATGGATATTTAGATTGTGATAATTGCAACCATTTTTTCTCTTGGTCACCGGCATTTACCGGCAATGCTCTTCTCGACGGGGCTACTTATTTCACTTCTCACCGATTTTCATTAATCGCAGTTCCGTTCGTCTGCCGATTATTTTGGAGGACGCGTTTTACAATTTTTATGAACATGGCGGGACCGACAGGGAGATCTTTCGCGCATTTTTCTAGATCAAGGGACGACGATCGAGGGTATGGACTTGTTATGTAAATCGTTGTACAAGTAAGTATTGATTCTGTAGCTATGCTCGAAGTGCGAATCAAGTTCGAGTGCGTCGACGTTGAGAAGTACCATTGTTTCACGCAACCCCAAAGCAGCAGCAGCATAAAGATGTATTGAAGACCGGTCTTAAACTGATAGAAGTAAGAATAAAGGAAAAAAAAATAGTATTTCGAAAAGGATGTATGTATAAAGGGAGAGAGAGAGAGAGAGAGAGAGCGCAAGATCGAGAGAAAAACTATAATAGTCACGGGCCAACCCTCACTCATCAGCTGTATGTATATGAAAAGATGTAGATGTAGATGTAGATGTTTGTGTATGCGTGTACATAAGGATACTTTATTTTTTTCTCTTCTTAATTCGCAAGACGCGGGTGATTGCCGCTTTGCAAGACAGAGATAAGAAACATGAATTGACTATACATGACTATTTGTGCATTAAAAGGTGGATTATCAATCGACATCATCGATAATAGGAATACTGTGAGAGCATTTCTATTATCAGCTACGACTGCGTCAAGAAAAAGAAAATGTTGCGTGAGAATAAAAGCTTGACGTTACGGTGAGTCGACCGAATGAATAAAAAATTTGTGGAAACATAAATAAAGATACACAAGATGAGAAATATGAAGTAAAATCGAGGCCGGAAGAAAGACATAATTGAGATAACGGCTGATGAAGATCAGCCTGAAAATTAAATACGAGGACGAGACGCCATTTATAAAAGCTTTGCCTGATTCTTACCCCAGAGCTTCCTAGGAACGTGCGCGCGTGAAACGCGGGATTATTATATACAAAATTCGAAAAATACTTGAAAACAATGCCATTGACTGCAAGAAAATCCGAAACATAGATCTCAATTCAATTGTTCCGTTTGCACAAAGTAAAATTAAATCCATAATTTCTGGAAAAATCACGGTCGGATCAGTGATAGACGTAGATTGAGACTGTAATCAACAGGTAATTGATGCTATAAAATATGTATATATATATATATATACAGAGAGAAAGAGAGGGGGCGGGAGAGAAAAAGAGAGAGGGGGAGGGAGAGAAAGAGAAAGAGAGAGCGCGCGCGAAAGGGAGATAAATATAAAGGGCGAGAGAGAGAATTGCATAATAATAATCACTATCCAAGTGACATCTTCGTCGAATGTTTGAAATGGTTATTTCATCCATCATTCTTCATATGTTTCTTCCAGAATCCGATAATGAAAGCGCACCATCACCGGTAAAATCGCAGCCCAAGATACCATATTGCAAGACTTATGAGCAAATGAGACTTGAAGAAATCCAAGCGGAGAGCGCTGCTTATTATTCGTATGAAGCCGGTAATGACGAGGGAGTTTATCAAAGACAAATGGGCAAGACGTCTAAGACGGCCGGGGCTAATCGGTGGATCAGTCCATCAAGAATCAGGAAAAACGAACCAACGAAGGAATTGAGTTTCAAGGTGTTGAGTCTGGAGGAGATTCGACAACGAAAGAAGGAGAAGGAACTGGTCATTAAAGCAATGACGGACACGATATCCGTCTCAGAGTCTTCTTCATCAACTGAAGCGAAAAGTTCGAAAAGGCGCTCAACCGAAGAGCAATGCGACAAGGAGAGTGTCAGTCCGCCAAAGAAGTGCAAGATCAGCTCTGAGTTTGTCAAGAGTAGCGAACCTATTATCAAAGTGCGTCCGGTGAAATTACGAAGATCTCTGAAGAGCGTTTCGAGGGAGATTGAAACGCAGCTGTGTGGAGGCGCGACTGTAAATGAACGTGGGGCGACGGACAGTCAGGACGACCAAACCTCTTGTCGCGAGAGGCGAGAGAGTCACAGTGACGAAACGTCTTGTCGTGAGAGGCTAGAGAGCCACAGCGAGGAATCGGTTAATGCGAACAGGAGAGTCGACGTGGAGATTAGACTGTGTGACAGTAGCACGAATGAAGAAAAAACCCAAACGCAACCAGAACAAGCGACGAAAGACAGGAAGTCAGTTGCCACATATACGACGGAGGATATTATGAATACCGTGTTGTTGGATGTCGGTCAGCCGTACACGCAAACCGACGAGGAATATTTGAGGCTGGATACGTCGTCCGACGATATTATGCGGGATATCGAAGACTTGCTCAAGTAGAAAAGCATGATTCCAGCGATTTTAAACGAATCCACGCAAATAGATACCCAACATGCATTTCTTTTTTTCCACAATGTTTAAAAAGATTTTACATAAAAATATTTGTATACTTAAGTACTCTTGTACAAATATAGATTTTACAAAGTTTACTCATCGTGTGAGAGATTGTATAGTTACAATCTATAGACGATTATTTAGCAAATTGTTGATATTGAAGTTTCTTTCGTACATCTTAACGTAAATCTTCAGCAGATTATGTTATATCACGTTTGTTTTTATGACCATTGGAAATTGTACATTAATTTCAATATTTACATTAATCCGCATTTTTCTCTACTTTTTCGCTTTTTTTTATTTTATTCATGGAACTTACGAAAGATTGCAATAATGAGTTATCATAGTACAGACTTATATGACATTTTACACATATAACCAAAATAAAATTCAGTAATCTGATACGGAGTGATACGGCTTCTGTTATGCGTTTCGAGAATAGGATATGCATAGATGCATGAAACATTTTTTAATTACATCTATACATAACAATAAAAGAGCAGAGAGTATGAATTCGATTTAATATTTACATTCGGCATTATACACACACACACACACTTGTGTGTGCGTGCGTGCGTGTGTGTGTGTGTGTGTGTGTATGCGTGTGTGTAGGGGAGACCAGGGCTATTCGTTGCAGTTTTTTTTCTTTTGCGTTTCCTGAGTCCTGTA
>QKQZ01048262.1:0-22688 GCA_003595255.1 Solenopsis fugax
ACAAATATTAAAAAATATTATATTCTCAAAATATTATTTTAATATTATTTTAATTTTTAATAATATTCGTATAATATTGTAGGAATATTGTAGCGCTTATAGGGGAAAGTCAATTGTTGTAATCTTTAGAGTCACGTTATTAAAAATATATCTTTTTTTTCTTAATCACGCTGCAAAGAAGAAAATATCTTCTTGAAATCGAGATGGTTGAATATAAACGTATTAGATTCCTGATAGAAAAAAGGGAAACAAATGTGCATGTTATCGGTTCCTGCTATATACTTATCTGGGACATCCTGTGATGTCCCTTCCTAGGTAGCAAGCTGACGCTATTTGTCGTCATTTTGACGTTAAAATATCAAAGACGTTATTTTGACGTCAAAATGACGACAAATTACGTCAGCTTGCTACCTGGGTTGCGTCGCGGGTGGTGCGAAACGCGGAGGATGAAGACGTGGCGAGCGTTGTGCTTGACTTTAGGTGCGATCACTAGTTTATTAGCACAGTCGAGCTCACCGATGGGATTTTGTAGATGTGCCAGGCTGTTAATGCGATGCGCATCCGAATTTATTTTTGATCAAACGACACTAAAAATACGTGCAATTCGCGGTGTAAAGTTTGCTTGGCCGAGTCGTTGTAAGTGGAGAGGCACGATATGTAACCGGCGAGATCGATCGTGATTTTTTTAAACGGTAATTTTAACGTAATTTTTATTTCACATTGCACAATTACTATTCTATTTATTTTAAAATTAAATATTTAATTATTTCGTTATTCACAATCTATATAATAGAACGTACTTCTATGATATACTAATTTCTTCAATATTTAAAAAAATTATTTCAAATAATTGTGAATCTGATATCATAATTATAATTTATGAAACAATGTGCAAATTTTGTAAATCTTTATTATAATTATATATTTACACAACTGTTGCACTTAACGTCAATGTACATTTTCATTAGAGATTTATAGATTAAATTATAACCAGTGTTGGAAATGGAGTTCCTCTAATTTTAACTTAAGAAGATTACATCGATTGATATACCTCGATATCTATCGGCACATAATGTGAAACATGATATTTTAAATAAAGACGTCTCAAACAAAATACTGTCTTCTTTGAATTTTCCCTCAACTGGTTATAATTTATATTTTAAATAGTAATTAAAATAATTTGATCTTTATAACATTCCTCAGTGTAAAGAGATATATCAAGACGGTAAAATGTCAGTGAAGAATATTTTTAAATAATTTAATTGCTGAATTAATTGAATTGCCAGCTCGCGAGATTCTCCATCATTCCTTCCTGTAAAATCATCCATCCATCTCTCATCAGCTTTTCTCTTTCATTCAAAATCGTTGACGCGATTTCGATCGTTCAGCGCCGCTTCTCGACAACACGCCCATCATCATCATCATCATCAGCATCATCATCATCATCATCATCACCACCACCTAACATCTCCCGTCCTCATTCGCACAAATCAATGCTCTTTTCTGATGTCGGTTTTTGCAGGCACGCGCGACCTCTCCGGTCCCCGCACTGGCTCCCTCGGCCGTGACCCTGACCTCGACCTCAACCCTCGTACCCGCGCCTCCCAACCACCGCCCTTCACCGACCCTCTGCTAGCTCTCGACGACGAGGACACCGTCTATGACAGCCGTGGACAACGCATACCGGCGCGTCGAAGGCTGGGCGACGACTTCGCGGACGAGATGATGGCGACGACACGTCGTTTTCGTGCCCGAGTGGCAGCGATAGGCCTCGAGGACGAGCTCGAGGCCGCGAACGTCGCCGGTCAATCCAGAAGAAACGCAACCGATCTCCTGGAGAACGCAGTGACTTCCGCCAGGAAGAGCGCCAGAACAGCGATCGAGGACGTCGACAGCAGCTTCAAGAGGCGTTCGAGGCTCTTGGACGAGATGGAGCGCGAGGACGAGAGCAAGCCGGCGTTCGCCAGGTGGTCCAAGCTGATCAACGAGGACGACGACTTAGCGGCCTTAGCGCAGACCAGCGCTGCCGCCAGCCGGGCTAAACAGACGAAGGCACGCCTCCAAGACATCGAGTCAGAGATGGAGGAACTCGCCGAGAGACAAGCCAAAAGGGAACGCAGGTCGGCGGCCCTTAGGGCGCTCGTCAACGAGAACGCTATCGCGTCCGAGGCTGACGTTCTTCAACAGTCGGCCGTCAGCAAGAAGGTGCGCATCGCCGAACGAGCGGAGAAGCACGTCAGCTTTTAGAGAATCTTGCGATCTACCTTAATTCTCACGACGGTGTTTTACAGCCTTTGAACATTGTACGCTGAAAACTTCAAGGAAGACCTTTTCGAAGAAGATTCAATCTTAATTCAGTATACTTTTAACAATTAAAGAGATTGTAAGCACCGTAATTTTCATAGTTATCGCAAGGAAAGCAACTAGTCTTTAAATGCGCCGATTTTATCTTGAAAAATATTATTTAAAGTTTTCGAAATATATGAATAAAATTGTTAAATAAACCCTATAAGTGCGTAATATTATTTTTAGATTAAATAATATTCCGAAATATTAATAAAAAGTGATTGTACGTCCACTCCTGATAATATTATATGAATATTATATGAAGAAGTTAATAATATTATTTAACATTTTAATATTTCAATATTTTTAATTATTGGGAATATTATATTATAACTTTAAATGTAATAATTATAAAGTTTATGAATATTTTATGCATAATAATTTACATTAATTTTTTATTACAATAATATTCCACGGATATTGAAGTAGTATACCACGAATATTATATAAAAACGGACATATAATATTAACACAATATTCCCGTAATATTATAATAATATTAAAAGTATTATATAATATTCTCGAAATACAATTTTAATATTATTTTAATTTTTAATAATATTTATATAATATTCGAGAAATATTGTGTGCTTATAGGGAATTAACTCAAGATAAGAACGATATTGTAATTTAACATTACATATTTTTAATGTTTCTATTAAAATTATTAAAATTTTTTTATTAAAATATTTGTTAAAATTATTAAATATTATCATTAATATTATTTAATCATTGTAAAAGATCAATCTCGATTATAATATAATGAATGTAAATTTCGGTTCGCTGTAAGGCACTGTTGTATTTGAATTTGTATACGATCATAGAATTGTTTCGATGTATACGCCATTACGCCATTTCTTCGGCGGTGCCGAAAAATTATATTGATTATACATATCGTCGCTGCTCTGTTCGCGAAACGAACGTACGACGATTCCATTAACTTTAATAGTGCTTTATTGACGGTGAATTGTCGATAAACTTTACTGGCAACAAATTGTCGATAAATTTTATCGACAATATACGATATCAACGCTTATGCTCACGATGTTGCGCGTGCATTTGTTGCGCGTAATTCTATAATTATAAATGTATTAATGTGTTAATGTGAGACGTATCTCTCTCGAAAATACGCTCAATCTCTCATTTTTAGCAATGAGAAAAATAATAACAACAAATTCAATAATACGAACTAAATCCAACATTCGTTCTGCCGATTATGTTGGATTTTTATTTTATATAAGCATGTGTGTTTCCGGTTACACAAATAAATTTTATACATTCTATTTATATTTAGATCATTTTTTTTTACAAATTAATGTCGCGAAACTCAATAGATGATTTGATAAACATTACAAAACCTGTATTGCTCAAGATTTAATGTATTTTCGTGAGATACTTCTCGCATAATTTTTCGCTTTACCGCTCCACAATCCGAAGGAGCTTAAATGTTAATTGTTCCTAACAATTACGTTAAATTTTAATATGGCCCAATCGACACAGTTATGTGTTCACTATATAATAACTATAAGTTTTGTATAACATAAAAGTTGCAGCCATGTTGTATAATAGTTGTAATTTCTTTTTTTTTAAGTAACGATGACGGTATATATTTATATAACTAACTACTTCTTTGTACAACGTCTTTGTGGTCAGTGTTTAAATTCTATATATTGAAGCATCACGTACCTGTTACGTAAATAATATGTAGCATTTGCACATTTATTATAATATATTACATAAAAGGAAGTAGTAGATACAAATAATTATGATGTAAATATATTTGTTATATAAAATATTATTTTTAAATTATATAGCAGTTATAAATTGTGTCGGTTGGGGTAAAATTGTTATCGTACAGAATTAATTGTTATTGCCAGTGCGATATTACAAAAAGATGCATAGCCGCATTTTGTCAAGTTCATCTCGAAACATCATCTCTTTCTGCAAATTATTCTCCGCCATTCGGGAACAGACAAATTCTGTAACGCAAATTACTCAACACACGGCGAATTTATTATAAAAATGTATATTTTTTTTCTTATTTATGAATAAATCTCGTTTGAAAACTCTTTCTGAGAACAAGTCAAGTAACACGTGTGTACACCACAAATTTTCCCGCATCTCCCTTTTTTGTTATATTTTTCTTATTTATTTGACATTTTACTCGATATTTTCCCTTCCATTTTCCGCATGCAAGATTCCACACTGCATTGAGACTCTGCAGGTAAGAATCTACAATTTACTATTCTATAATGCCCCAGCAAACACAGAATATTGCAGCAACATTGCTGCAATGTTGCTGCAGTATTCTGTGTTTGCTGGGGCTGTAAATAAAACCAACGAATATTTATATATTCGATTTATGTACCTGTAAAATTCTTATAGACAATAATGGTGTGCTTTAGATTAAGTTAAATTTATTAAAATTTTCTTGCTAAAAACAGTTTTTATTAAAAATTGCTACGTCATGTATTTAATTAATCTCAAATTATACATGTAATTATTATGAATACATTTATTTATTTTAACTCGAAAATTTGCATTATAAAATTTGCAATAACTAAGAAATGAGATTAATATTAATATCCTAGCAATAATATAATAATCTTAACACAACTAACATTTTAGGTTCTCGTAACCTGTCGGGAAATCGCGATGATTTCTACGACGAGCTGGACTTTTTGCTCGATGGACGTGGTCGACCTATTCAGGAGGATCCTTACGAGGATGAATTCGTAATCTCTCACCGACGTTTCAAGGAACGCGCGGCCGCCGCGTTCGAGGAAGATATGGCGGAATTCAGACGCAAGCGGCGAGATATGCAGGTAGAATTATAAATGAAAGAAGGAGGTGACAATTAAATTAATATTTAAAATCAAATCATAAATTAAATAAAAAAAATAAGCTATAAAGAAGGTACGTTCAGCTTCTCATCCCGAGTGCCTCCCATCAGGTATTTTATCCTTGTATTGTAGAGAGTAAAGAATAAGATCAAATAATTGCTAGGACAGGGCAATCTAAACTCACCTAAACATATTGAACAGACGAAATCTTCATGTTGTCTGTTTTACAAATATTTTTGCCATTATCTGGCACACTTACTTGTTTGCAGGATCGCATCTTCGACGTAATTGACCTGAACGCCGAGATAGAGAAGGCCAAGAGCACGCTGGAGGCCGCCGGCATCGTGTTTCAGCGTCACGCAACCAAGTTCGACAACCAGGACACTGCCGACGAGCAGACGATGTCGGTAGCCCAGAAACTTGACAGAACGCGTAAGATCGGGAATGTCGAGCTGGAGAAGCCGAAGCTCAAGACCTTTCTGATGAAGTTGCCCAAGACGTCGGTTGACGAGCCGGAAACCACTCAGCCCGCCACTCAACTAGGAAGACAACGCAGGATCAACTCGCTAATTGATACTGGAGAGATCGGTGATCCGCTGGAGGTTCTCGCGATGCAGCCGATGAAGCGAAGGTTTTTGAAGAGGAAGAAAAGCGTTTCGTTTTAAGGATCGAAAATGCTTTTCTATCCGATGTTGTGTGTAAAATCTGTTAATCTTACTTCAGCCGAAGATTCTTAAAGTTTGGAAAATTTTTTCATTTTATTTAAGAATTAAATACTTATATAATTAATGCTTAAATTAAGATTTTGTCTGTGTTCGAATTTAAACCATTTTAAATAGAACGAAGAATATACGTTTAGTTGCATTTTTGAAGACTAATTCTTGAAAATAATTCTTCTTTTCTTAATTGTTTTTCAACAAAATGACTTGTATTTTTATAGAAGAAAAATCTACTCCAGTTTAATTTAAAAATGTATTTTTAATATTTACTTTTCAAAAGATTAGAATATTCGGCATTCTATCGTTATAACGAAGAAACATTTAAATCGCAAAGATATTTTTAATAATTATATTTTGTTTAACCCCTCTCTTATCGAAATACAATTGTTAATTGCGTTCATCTATTTAATTGATCCAAGAGATATTTTTCTTTTATTTTTTAAAATAATTTTCTGTGAAAGCAGATTGTTATTATAAACAAAAAATAGTTTATTCGTATTTGTAATAAAGATTAAGTATCAAATAAAATTAAATAGTTTTAATAACTTTCCCTAAAAACTCTTCTCGATAAATAAAATAAATATTGAATGAAATTATTTATTTCTTGATAAATTATATTCATTTAAAAAGAAAATATACGTGTTTATAATACAATATGTGATCGATTCGAAAAGTTTCTGATATTTACAAATAAATATATATTTCACAATGCCAATTTCTAACGGTACATGTGTCAAATAAATGTACAAATATACAATATTATTTTAGCTGCAATAGGCAAACGTTGAATGCAACGCATTATCGATTTTATCAGTATCGTCAATTATATTTAAATTGCATGCTATTTATCTCACTACCTTATACAAAATATCTAATAAAAATTGTCGAATCGCAAAAAGATACAATCAAGATGATTAGATTAGAAAGACATAGGTTGAAAAATAAATATTACATATTAATATTGATAAAGATCCAACACGTGAGAAACTGCGTACACGTGAGCGGATATGTGAAATTTCAGTTGTCTTTGACGGTTGTCTTTTAACAGCTTTTAACTTTTAGTGATGTGCCAGTTCACAGAATCTTCTGGTACTTCAAACTGTAGTAGGCACGAGTATGATAGCTGTAATGTCTGGATGTGAGTCTCATGTTAGTGATGTACTTCATGTCGGCCGATCGCTTGAAGCTTTTCTCTACATTCTTCTGATCGTAGATCCTCATAGCCCTTTCTGCCCATTCCTGAGCCCTGGGCGGTTCGCGGTATATACCCTTCTGCCTCGAATCAAGATAATCGATCACGTCGTCGTAATAGTTCTTCCTGTCAGATAGAAAAGATTATACCGAGATTCAAGTATTGACAGACAATTTCAGTTATAATTTCAATTATAAATCTTCGATCGTTATTGCATTTGTCCAGTATTTTATACTGTAATTTTACAATTATAATTATATAAAAGCAATTGAGATATTTTTCTCCTCGCTCGTAATATTTAAAACAAAAAAATTGTTTAAGCTCGACTTAAGCCACACTGTTATTTATATGCATGTCTATTTTAATTACGTTAATCATGTAATTAAAAATCTTACCTATAATCGTAAAGATACGCGTAATTGAGGAACAGTGGTCGGACCCAGTGATGGTTGTAATGAGGTGGCTCGAGCTTTAACAATTTCAGGACCGGTCTCTCGGTGGCAGCTGCCTCGGCAGGAGCACCTTCCGTTGCACCCTCGGCGGCCGCTTCTGGAGCGGGCTCCCCAGTGTCCCATGGCGCCGGTTCATCATCCCACATCGTAATCTCGTTATATATTCACTTTGTTATAGGACCTGTAAATAATTAGGTATTGGAAACGCGCAAATATTAAATATAAGTACATAAAAAATAATTCTATCATCGTTATATATTATTGATTATCATAAATAAATTGACTTGGTAAATAATTAGATTTCTTAATGATAGCGATTTATTTTTTATATCTAAGATCTGTCACTTTTTGCAAAGCTTTTGGTTTCCATTGCTTATCGCGTTCAAATTAATTTCAATTTTCGATAGGATTTATTTAGTCGATTGAGTATATCCACTATGTGATGAAACTGATCATCGTAAGACAACAAACCGTTTGGCTGCGGTATCAACTGGTATTTGTGGCGAAACCAAATGCCATACTCTCCAAGCTACATTCAAACGTCTTGGCTAACAACTGGGCTTATACATATCCTTCCAATCATATTCAGTATCATTCAATTGTTTGTTATCAATAAACATTAAAATAAGCATCAATAATGTAAAATAATTATAATTTGATAAACAATATTTGTAACGTATTATTTTCTCAGCGTGTCTTGACGAGATTACACAATTGGAAAATTTGCGTTAAATTTAATATATACCGTTCCGAAACGGTTCACTCTAATTTTTGTGTTAATTTATTACAAGATGAATATGTTAGAAAGTAATACAAATATTATATACAAAATTAGCATAAAAAATGTAACACTTTAATTTGGAAATTGCGGAACAAATTATGGAAAAGCATGATATTTCTTCAATAAAATGAAAACGTACATTTTATTCATTTATTTTGAAGTTAATGTTTTTTAAGACTACATTATTTTATTTGTCCATTTATCCATAACTTTGTTATTTTGACTAAGAAAAGTTGAATATTTAACACAAAATATTTAAATAATATAATCAAAATTATTTTTGAGCTGATAAAGATTTTGTAAATCGAAACTGTTCCGCACACGGAAAGAATAATTTTACTGCAGCATCTAAAAATTTATCTCTCAATACAGATCAGAAAATAATTTTGTTGGGCCATCAAAATAATTATGTAGGACGCCCAAGCATGATAATGTTGCTACAAATAGTTTTGACATTTTAGCAACCAAGTTAAACATCCTATACAATTTTTTAAATAGTCCAACATAATTATTTTCAGATCTGTATTTCAGCAAAAAATTTGTTCTTCTCGTGCAATTACTAAGAATAAAATGATGAATTTCTAAATAACATCCTTGATTATTTATCGTCTCAGACCTTTATTTTGTTTATTAATGTTTAAACACATTAATGTTTAATCACATTATGTTAAATTAACACTTGGGTATGTTAAAAATTCAACATAAAAAGTCTTATAAACAAGGACCGTTTTTAACATAAGTATAAAACGTTTTCTACTTTGCGTATAATTTCTCTTATTCTATCAATTATACTTATAAGAGATTATAAACGAAGAAATATGTCTGGTGCAAAGATGAAAAATATATCATGCCCAAAACGGGAGGTATCAAAATCTGAAGATGTATCCAATTTCAAGGCACAGACGCTCTCATACAAAAGCACAAACGGCGAGAAACGATTTCACTGCGAAAACAGTCGTTCACTGCATCTCTTCCCCGCGCCGGTGCATGATGCAGTCTGGGATCCTCCGAGGGTGCGATGCGGTACCAACCTGCTCTTGATTTCGCACTCGCACGTACTGTGAAAAAATGTCCGGCCCTTCTTCACGCCGTTTGGTCTCGCCTCGTCTCCACTCCCCGTAGATCTTGCCTTGTTTCGCTTTTATTTTAGCAACATCTTCCGCACCCCGCTCGTCCCTTTGAAGGTGCGCGCCCCTGCCATGGTGAGGAGGGGACGATTTGGCACGCGATCGGAGACAATCATTAGCGTTGCAACAATTTCTGTCTTTCTCTTTCGTGTGTGTGTGTGTGTGTGTGTGTGTATGTGTGTGTGTGTGTGTACGCACACGCACGTGCGTCGATGATTATCCCGCAATTAACTGCGCGCTACGCGCTTGTCCTCGCGCCACTTCATGAACACGCTTGTTGACATTGAAAAGCGAAGATGACACCTTTAACTGAGGAATAAGGACGCCGGTGATCGTCGGAATCAAGAGTTTTTGAAGCGATTTAGAATTAATATCATAAAAGGCGTCTCTATGTCAAAATAAAATTAAAATATCATAAAAACCCCGCTAAAATAAAGCTAATATCATAAAACGCACCCTAATTGCATTCTTGAATTGATTGTCATATAATTTGGTCGCTACCGTTCGTTTGCTGATTTTATGTCACGTCATGAAACCTTGAACGTAAGCAAGGAGAGTTAATTGTTTAGAATTTATTGATCGATTGTGGCTATTTATAAACGAATTACTGTGGCCCAATTAAAGATCTATGCGTATGGAATGATACAGTATAATTATTCGGCAACAACATTGACACGCTACCCTGGTTTACTTACTATAAATCACGCGGATTGTAACAAAATGGAGCAATTAGACACATATGAGCTTGAGATGTATATTTATGACAAAATGTGCATAGATCACACATCCGATTTAATTTGAAATTAAATAAAAAAAAATAGCTTTAATGTGAAATGTACAAAATACCCAGTAAACTATAGCTTTATCTGTTAAAATAAAATGGAATATTATTTGTCTGTTTGTCAAATTTATGTCAATAATATTACTTGAAAAGAAATCTGTTTTCTTCGTTAGTAACACAAGACTGGTTTGTTAATAAAAATATGCCGAGAAAATAGATTTAGCCATTAATGATTCCAATGTAATAAAAATTTGATACATATAATATTCTTATATTTTAAAGGATCACAATTACTTCTTACTTTATTTCAATCGAAAGGATTAATGTTTGAGTGTCATTTTGGACCGCTAACGTCTAGTTGGATATATTTTTTCATAAGGGTAAATTTAATACAAATTTTTCCAATATAGAAGATAAAAGATTAAAATGTAATTTTAGATATATAGTATATGCAATTAAAGGTATTTATTAAATACTTACAAGATAATCGAATTAAATAAATAATCATTTAATTTTACCTAGACTACATAAAGTCTAAAATCGGATCATAAGATGTCTTAAAGATGTTTAAAAGACATCTTTAAAGCATCTAAATCACATCTTATGACCCAATTTTATACTTTGTGCTGTGTGGATAATTATTAATTAAATTATAATTTAAAGATAACGAATTTATTTTATTCGTTTATATAATATTTTCGATAAAAGATATAGAAAGAATTAAGGATAGGTGTCTCCGACAGCTTCGAAATATCGTCAAAGTTACCCGAAGAGCACAATACTATAAGAGCTATCAAGAGGTAACAACTGGTTAGGCTCGTCTTCCAAGATCGTCGAAAAATCGTTGAAGTTATCCGAGGAACATGTTGACCAAAAAAGTTAACTAAGAACCACCGGGTGGCGCGCGGCGGCGTGACGTAGTGGAGGGGGTTGGCTCGTAGTTGCGCGCTTGTTGACAGATTCTCCTACCTATCAGGCCGCATTAGTAGTCACGCTCTCGACCAATAAGAGCATCGAGCCCCTGCCCCTCCTCTCGCGTAGGCGTCGAGCGCATTAATTGGCGCGGTTGACGTCATGTAGCAGCGGCGGCATATCGAACGACTTCTTCGCTCTACATGTATTCCTGATACCTTTTGATATTTTTCGAAGCTCTCGGGAGACGCGGCGTTTTAACGTAGTCACCTAACTTAACACCTCTTGCCCTAACGTACTCTCTGGATAATTCTGACGATTTTTCGCAGCTCGAGAAACAGTTGCATCTATAGCTTCGCTGAGCTTCGCTATATTTTAACATTTCTTATTGTATCATTTCTCTTATATAATTATGACAGTATTTAGATGAACGCGTCCCTGAGAGATTCTAATTACTTAAATGCTTTTACCACACAGCACACACATCGCTTAAAGTTTCGGATTCTAAATATTTGTGTTTTGTTACAAAAAATAAATATTACAGAATGTATAATAAATGACATTACCCAGCAAACACAGAATATTGCAGCAACATTGCAGCAATGTTGCTGCAATATTCTGTGTTTGCTGGGTACTAACTTTGTTTTAAAATAATATAATGTTATTATTCATTTTTTGTCCAGTCTTCTTCTTATTGTATCATTTCTCTTATATAATTATGACAGTATTTACTTCTTCGTGTGCCATACGCTTGTCCATGGCGATCTCTCCTGCATATATCTAGATATATGGGACCTACAATTTTAACGCCAGTTCCGAACGGCCTATTAGGAGAGGTTTTCCTGGGCAGAGTTACTCTCGGTGGTTTGCCATTGCCTTCCGAGAGGCAGCGATCGAATAAAAACAAATATGTTTTGGAATCAGTGAGATTTGAACCCGGGTCTTCGGCACAGAGAGGGTGCGTTCCACTTGGCGCTAACAACGCTCGCGAGCATTATTTATCCTTGTTCTGCGCCACGATCGCTACAGCCATTCTGATTTAATGTCCACGTTCATCAATGTAGATTGTGCTATTACACGTGTCGTACGACAAAATTTTTAAGCGTGATGATTGGCTGCAGGATAGAAAATTTCTAGAGACCCGAGAAATTTTCTATTCTGCAGCCAATCAACACGCTTAAAAATTTTGTCGTACGACACATGTAATAGCACATTTACTTTGATTTCAGTTTAGATTAAATTATTCTGTACCATTTTTCTAGTATTTAAAAAAATAAAGAGTAAAGGATATTGTGATCAAAGTTAATTTACATTGATGGAAGTGGACATAAATGTATTCAATGAAAAATGCAAGTCTATCAAAAACGAAACGTTCAAGATTTTAAAAATTTTCAAGTTGATTCACGTTCGAAATAAGTTTCCAGCAGTTCTTTTTCGAACTATGGTGCCGCGCGAATATCTAGATTATTCTAGATACTTTAATGTTCGAAGGTGTTTTACACGCGAGCACACGCGAGTCTTCCAAAGAGGTTATCTTTGGAGTGCTTTGGAGTCTTCTTAACGCCGTGTTGTAAAACAAGCATGCGACGCACGTGATTGCGACCCGACGTTAGAGTTAACGATAAATATAAACTGACAGTCGCGAATGGAGTGCATCACGAATTAAATATTCTGAATCGGCGCCGTTAATCGCAATGCTGTCAACAACGATGCTTCGGCGAGCTCTGTCCGGTAAAACGATGCCCTGCCTGACTCATTTGTTATCCCCGAGACAGGTAAACAAATTCTCTGACTCCGCTGTTGCGAGAGACGAGAGTGGCGGTACGTCGAATACCGCGAATGAGTCGCAGGACGAACCTGCCACGGGTAACGTCGAGATTCCCTCAGGCGAGGAGAACGTTTCTCGCCTCCTGAAAGAGGCTGCCACTTACAGCGATGTCAAGGATACGAACTGGACGACGAGTCCTTACCCGGCCGATGCCCCGACTTCCGTCGAGGCTGACCCTGTCAAGCCGAAGATCGATCCATTGGAGACTTGCATTGTGCTCTTTCCAGGACAGGGTACCATTAAAGTCGGCATGGTGCAGAAGTACCTGCGTTTTCCACAGGCAAGAGAATTATTTGAGATGGCCAACGAGATTCTGGGGTACAATCTGCTGAAACTCTGCCTGAACGGCCCGCAGGAGAAGCTAAACGAGACCCGCTACAATCAGCCAGCCACTGTGGTGAGTTCACTGGCTGCGCTGGAGCAACTCCGAGAGGAAAGGCCCAGGGTATTTGAAACGTGTAAAGCAACTGCAGGCTATAGCGTAGGAGAACTGACTGCCCTGATCTTCTCAGGCGCTCTAAACTTCGAGGATGGCATCAGACTGGTCTCTGTGAGAGGCGCCGCGATGCAGCATGCCTCTGACAAGTTTCCTCAGGGAATGCTATCGGTCCACTGCACTCCACAGGCTACAGTATCGGAAGCGTGCAAAGATGCTCAGAAGTGGGCGCAAGATTGTGGTGTGGAGGTGCCAGTTTGTCAGTAAGAATCATTTCATACATTCATAAATTATGCTTTCCTACATACATACAAAAAAAAAAGGAAATTGTTAACCAAGTTTTTTAGCTTATTTAAATACATAAATATTTAAAGTATAGAAATTTAATTAAATTGAAAAATATAGTTAAATTAGCAATTTTTTTCTCCATGTATTTTTTTACATACATGTAGTCAAATTGAATTCTTACAAATTTGACTTTAATTTATAAATGCTTAGTACAGATGTGGTATTTCGTTAGATATTATGAAAAGAATTGTTGCAGGGTGGCAATATATTTGTACACTCAATCGAAGATCCTGGCTGGAAATATTGAGGCTCTTGAGTACATAGAGAAGAATGCGAAGAAATATGGACTTTTCAAGTTGACCAGGCTGCCAGTGTCGGGTGCGTTCCACACTAAATTGATGGAACCGGCGCTTAAGTCCTTCGGCAAGATGCTCCACACGTTAGAATTCAACGAATTTAGATGTCAGGTCTATTCCAACTATAAGGGGCATTCCTATGGCAACACGGCTTTAATTAGGAAGTACTTACCAAAGCAAATCATCTCACCCGTGAGATGGGAGCAGAGCATGCAACTACTGTACAATAGACCTCCGGAAACTGCCTTTCCGCGCACCTTCGATGTAGGATCTAGAGGAAGAATGTCGGCGATCTTAAAGTTAATTAATGCAAAGGCACACGAGCACTGTATAGTTGTTTAATCTCTTTTGTATTTTTTGACAATATCAAAAGAAAGTCTGAAAAGATATTTGATATTATTTTGTACATATACTTGTTGATTAACTTTATTACTCCAATTGTGACATGCGGAAATAAAGAGGATCGAAATTATATTAGATACGAAAAATATATATATTCATTTATTTTAAATATAAATTTGATGTTATTTTATACATACACGTTGACTATAAACTTTATCACAATATTATTTGAATGTTGACGATTTTAAAGTTAATTAATGTAAAGGTGTACTGTAGAGAGTATCATCTAATCTCTTATATTTTTTAATAATACCAGAAGAAGTCAGATATATTTAACATTATTTTGAACGCTTACAACGTCCAATTCTTTTCTCTGCGAGGTAAACATTATTTCGTAATATAAAAAATCTATTTGTTAATCTTTACAATATTTAGTTTTGATTATGTTGTTAAAATTTAGAAGAAACACGTATATAGGTATTCAAATATAGGCGGGAAATGTTAAAACATGTCGGACCAATCAAAAGTGGCCCCCTCGTGTCGCGACTCTTAAGGCCATGGTATACAAAAAAACTTAAGCAGTAAAACTTAAGCAGTAGACTTATGCCGTAAGAAAATCAACGTGTTGGATTTACTACTGCTTACGTTATGGTCTTATATTCTCGACTGTCATTGGCTAATTCGCTTACTGCTTAGCCTAAGTTTTACTGCTTAAGTTTTTTGTGTGCCATGGCCTTTAGCTTATAAAGGTCCATCTACAATAGGATTGGCAGTAGGGAGTAAAGAATAAATTGACCAATAATAGTTGATTTATAAAAGAATAATCGATTGTGTTTGGCCAATTTCTTACGGGTTAAGGCTTACTATCGCCATTGTAGACGGACCATAAGACGTTGGACACCCTGATTTTCACTCAATTCATGACGCATGATAACAACGCGCGGTATCTGCCGGTACCGGGGAATCGTCCGTTTAGAATAATTATTCTAGCCGCATTATGAAGCTAGTAAGGTATGTAAGATACACGAAAAATTATCTAGGAAACACTGCAAACTAATTTTTCGCACTAATAATATGTTATCTGCATATTTTCCGCGGGAACTAAACTCGGGATTCGTGTGTGCAACCTAACCTATACGTTAAGAGCGTTTTTGCGCGCAAAAAAACTGATATTTCTTGAAGAATTAAGAATTTTATTGTTTTGCAGATTTTTGATGAAACTCAGTCACGAGACCGTGACGATAGAATTAAAAAATGGCACTCAAGTCACAGGCACAATTACAGGTATGTCGAAGCAATGTTTTATTATTGTTGACTTAACATCAGATCTGTGTGGTTGCTTAGAATCAATCATACAAATAGGATAGCAAATTATTTTATAATTAAAAATTCTTAATTTTTAATCTTGTTTTGTTGGTTTTGGCATCCCTGATCGTATTCTGGCCTTAGAAATATAATAGTGGGTTTACAATGAGTTGGTAGTCAGTAGTCTTAGGCCACAATCGGTGAGTCGAAAGCGAGTCGGAAGTATAATCGATATGTCGGAATTAGTGAGTCAATAGAGTTGGCCAACAGTCAACTTCTACAACTAGCGACTACCAATTTCCTTATGACTGACCAATTGAATGGTTTGATGATAGGCGAAGTACGAAGCTCACCACATGTGTGCAATTATCCTTCCATTATTGTTGCATCTCACATTGTGAAAATAAATCTTTATGATCTAAAAATAATTAAAAAGCCACCTTTCTGAAAAATCAGCATTCTTCCTATTGGTCGAGCCAAGTGATTCACTTTATGATTAACGACTCATTGTGTCTTGTTCATTGTGAACAATTCATCAATATTAACCTTTGATGAAAAAAAATCTTATCATTGGGTTCATAATCAGAGTTTGGAGGTCAATATGCTTATATATATATATATATATACTGAGAAAAAGATACTTAAAAAATTTATTTGTGGAGTATAAATTTATTTCATTGAAATAAATGTTTAAACATGATAGAACAAAATTTTATTCTTGGCAAATAAATCAATAAAGAAAAATAAGATATATTTTACAGAAATGTTTATTTCATCAATACAATCAAATTTTTTACAACCAATTTTTTTACAACAATAAATTATCAAAGAAAACATCACAAATAACATTTGCTGGCTAATTTACATTTCTGTGAAATGTATATTCATTTCAGTGAACTTTTTTATTAATTGGTTTACTTGCTAGGAATAAAATTTTATTTCGTCGTATTTAAATAAAGTTATTTAGTGAAATAAATTTATATATCATAAATAAATTTTTAAATATCTTTTTCTCAGTGTAGAAATGAAAACATAGTTGTTTCTGACTTTGAAGTAAAAAACGGAGAAAAACAGTTTTTTTTACAAAAAAAAAACTGACCAAATACTGAAATAATGGTGTAGAATTTATTTTTTTTAATATTTAGCATTAAAACGTTTCATACTATAATACTGTTATTTCGATGTTATTTAATATTTATTGTATGTATAATTTCAAAACGAGATAGACTTTAATGTTGACAACGTCTTTTCGTTAATAAATAAATAATAAATAAAATTAAAAGATTTTTATGTGTCTTGTATTTTTTTATGTTAATTTATGAATTTCTACTGATTACATAAACACAAAAAAGATGTTTGTTCAAACAACATGAACTTTAAATTCAATTTTCAATTCCAACAATGATTTAAGTGTAGCACTTAGTCATTGTACTATTTTGATTAATTATCTTTATACAGAAATCCTTTGGATGAATGTGTGCAAAAATTGAATTCTAAAACAATATTATATGGCATCAAACGTTGAAAAAAAGTATGTATCCAAGAAGAACTTTTAGAATTAAAGTAAAAACGCGTTTTTTTTAATTGAATTTTTTTACTCAAAATTCTAGTTTTTTAAATTATTTTCTTTTCTAAGATATTCATCCCACTCAGCTAGCATAAGCTTCAAATAAAATAAAATTAGAAATTTTATATTACTTAAGAATGATCTAAAACGTTGTTTTATGATAATTAAATTATTTTGTTAAATTCTGTTTGCCACTATTAAAAAATTTTTATTTTTGACTGTAGATTCTTATAAAACAATGTTATTATTAAATGACTCCATAAGCCAAGTTTCATGAGAATCGAACAAGTAATTTACAGAATAAAAGGGAGTGTCCAAATAGGCCAGGCCACAAAGGATTAATAAAGCAAGAATACATAATTCTAGCTATAGAATTAATTATAAATTTTTTTTAGGTGTCGACGTTGCAATGAACACACATCTGAAAACGGTGAAAATGACAATAAAGAATCGCGAGCCCATACAGTTAGAAACTCTTAGTTTGCGGGGCAACAATATCAGATATTACATATTGCCTGATTCTCTTCCTCTGGAAACGTTGCTGATAGATGATACACCGAAAGCTAAGGCTAAGAAGAAGGAAGCTGCAAGAGGTATACAGCACATATAATATATAATAACAATCCTTTCATTGCTATGAGTTATGAATGTATTTTCGCGTAACTCTTATGCCACAATTTATAATGTTTACATGTTTGCCCTTAATACAAAGAAATGTTAATACAAAAAACATACAATCCATTCAAATAATTCGAAAATCTTAAAAATAAATTATGTGGAATGAATCTCGGCGAACTGATTCTAGGACTCCTAGCAATACGAGTAGTTTTCACGTGGAACAACACACTTCATTTCACATCTACTTTTAATAATAATAAACACAATTATTAATATTAAAGCATGTCATAAGCAGTATTCTGCACCCGCTCATTGTGTTCGTTAAAAATATTCAGCACTGAAAGGATTAATCCAATAAATATTAATCAAATTATGCTTTTAAGATCAGCTGACCAAAAATACTTTCTTTTTTTTAATCTTTTTGTAGTTGTCGTAATTAATAACAATTTTCTTTAGTTATTAATCATTTGTTTGTAGGTGCTGCTCGCGGCAGAGGACGTGGCGCCAGGGGTGGAAGAGGTGGCAGGGGTGGCCGAGGTAGAGGAAGGGGCAGACGATAGTGATATTCAATATATTCTTTATACTTTCTTCATACATATTTTCAACATACAAACTTTTCTATCTATGTGAAAATGATGACATTATTCGGCTAATTTTATAAGAACATATCTATAAAGCTGTTCTCTGGATGTAATCCCGATACTAAAAGTTTCAACGTGGTACAAAGATAACATGAACATCCATTTTTATATTTAATTGTAACATACATTGATATAGGCATTCCGATATTTTAATCTTATATTCGATTTTATTTGATCAAAGAAATGCAGAAAGATTTGTAAAATTTATTCCAAGCATTATAATCGCATATGTATGTACTTGCTGTATAATTATTTGTATGGATTTTCATTGCAATATGTTATTTAAAGAGAAGGAAAGAGAGCAATTAAAATTTTTCTATTATATTCGAACCTATTAATTTGTTTTTCACGGCATTGATACAAATTTTTTCAAAAGGAGTTACTAGAATCACTTTAGTACAAATGATACTTATTTCCTCACGCGATACCATTGTAATATCACTCGATCGAATTAGAACGGTAAGAGTTTCTTTGTAATTTAAATATACTGAAGACTTTCTGAATAAAAAAAAATATCAATAAAAGAGTCATTGTTCTGTTATTAAACCTATTCTACAATAGCATAAACATAAAATCGTAAAACTGTAAATCGCGATTATACCATTTTTACGAATTAGCTTTTAGCTTCAAAGCGCATTACAGCATTACGGCCTTATGTTATTGGAGAATAGGCTTTAGATTTAAGCCGCTTTTGTTATACCCACGAACTTCAATGTACACTCGTGTAATCATCCAACCACTTCCGTCAAGTCAACATTTACGTGACATAAAACTACGAAGACTCGTGACAATGTAATTCGCACGTCGTTACTCGCGACGAATCCGTCCCAAAATGTTCGCGCATGATTATGTGGAGGTCATCAAAAAGGCTGATCATCGATTGCGTACAGTTCGTCATTAGATGCGGCCGCAGTAATTTTGATGCGGATGACTTGGATGACATTTCGGATTACGACGTCCTGGATGTTCCTAGTAATGTAACGATAATTACCCTCGCGATGTTGCAAGAAATGCTTTTTTTTTTAAATTACGTTAATCAGAGAGCTATTTTATCGCATGATAAAATAGCTGGAACGCAAAGTAATTGTTTCATTTTTGACACAATTGATCTTAACGCGATTTGTTTATAAAAATTTGCCTCTAATTGTATGTAATTTGGAAAAAAATATTACTATCGAATATCTACAAGACTACAGAATTTATTAATGAATCAATTAAGGATGAAAAATTTATTTGAACGTTTACCAAATTGAATTTTTTTTAATTATAATAATTTTAAAATATCTTGAAATTAACAAACTATCTGATTGATTAATTGTATAATTTTATTATATATTGAAATATTATACAATATGCAAAATTGATGCAGTCAGACTTAAAAAAAATGAAGACATTATAGTAATCTCATGATATATCTTGAGAGATAAATTAACCGAAGATATGTCGCGCAGTTCACAAAATGCCGGTATCATAGTAGCGAACAAGAAATCGCGAGCGATTAATCTTGGCAACAAATAAAAGATCATCGTAGACTTTATTGTCTTGGCTCGCTCTCGGTTCTTGGCGGCGTAAACCGGGGCGGAAACGATCGATATTGCAGACCCGGGGTAGCTTTACGACGAGGCATGAAGTGCTTAAATGGACGGTTCAACGTCCTCGCAGTGCATTTTCAGCCGCAAACGTTCGGGCTGCCAAGGCAACCGCGCCAGGACGACCTCCAGCATCGACCGGACGCGCCGGGTGCGAGGAGGACCTCGCCGCCAGAAGTGGTAACCAAGGTGCTGCGGGCCCTCGAGGAGATGGGTGAACCCGTAGGTCCGTCGGCGGTGGAGAAGATGCGCGGGGCTTCGTCAAAGCCCCTTGGGTCGCTGCTACGCTCGGGAACACCGTCGACGAGAACGACGAGCTAATAGATTCGCCACTTCGCAGTTTCAGCGACTTCTACCCTGATCCGTTTCCGGAGTTCTTGCTACCACTTCGGACCACTCGGGACCCCCGTACTTGTGGACTCCCAGAAGAAACGAACAATCCGTCCGTGTAGAATATTTGACATTTCATTCTTGTGATTTTACCCTTTTCTTCTTTCTTCTTCTTATATGAACGCTTAAGTTTTAATTGTATAATAATATTGTGTGTGCGTATAGAAATAATAAACTGCATACGATACTTGAGAGATCCGGAGACTTTGCAGTTTACATTTCTTATCGAGAATCATTGATTGCTTTTTTTAATGTATGAACATGTATCTTGTCTGGTTATATGTTGTGTATTGTCGTATTTACTTCACCGAAAAATGTATTGACGATGAAAGCTATTATAATAAAATCTTGTTACGACAAATTCTGTTCAATTCCCGAGTTGAATTCTTTACATTGAAATTTCGTTAAATTTCTGATTGACTGTGTATTGACATAGAAAATAGCTTCATTTTTGTAGATCAAATTTCGTTGCTGTGAAAAATTCCGATCGTAATTTAATATATTATAGTAATAAAATATCTAGAAGAGTTTTTACACATTTATAAAATACTATTATGTCAATACGTTTATTGTTATTTAATGTGTAATTAACAATTAATATTATTTAATAATAGTATAACATTTTAGCATTAGATGTACGAAGAAAGAAAGAAAATTGTTGCTAATCTTCCCTTTTAAAATTTTTTATATTTTTATAATATTTTATAATCTATAGAGAAAGAATGATTAAATAAAAGCGTGTATAAAACTGAAACGCATTTGATAAGTGCTCGATTACATTCGTGATTTATTGATCGGTACAAATGGGCGCAATTAAATTAGTCGTGAACGAAGTTGCGGTACGCAACATTTCTCTTAGCGAATTTGGGTGGATGCACTAGTGCGCACAATCTGCAGGCTGTTGTACACAATTTAGCTATAAACGTCGAAATATATTACAAGTAATTGCTTTAACTGAATAAAATTAATTAGACTATAACAATCGCATTACTTGACTAACATTATGGTGATTATATTTTATTTTACGAATATGTCCTGTTTAAAAACAGCTCTTTATGCTATTTTCATTAATAACAGATGAATAAACATTATGTAATAAATATTTATAATAATTTTAAATTATGTATTTTAACAGAAATTGCTGAGATTTATTAAATACATCATCCAAAAGATTAGTATTTAAAAATTATTAAAATATTATTTAAAGTAGTATTTAAAAATATCCAATGGGGGAAGGTGGGGCAAGACGGTGTAGTTAAGATTTAAGATGAATAAAAATTAGGTTTTCATACTCAACGAATCATCTTTACTTCTTAAATATTTTTTGGATTTTAAATAAACTTATTTTAAAAGAATAAAAAAGGGCTTTTCTTCCAATCTTATCCCACGGGTGGGATAAGATGGGGTATGTCCCCATAGATGAGATACACTTTAAAAAAATATAATTTAATACTAATGTCACAAATGAAAAAATGAGATAAAATTATAAGGAAATTATAAAAAAAAAACAAAATAAATTATGGTCTAACTCAATAATGCAGCTGCTTACTTCGCTAGCTCGTGGGTTTCAACGATCGAGGGGCTATATCTAATGCATGGACTCGATTGTGATTTCTGCATTCGAATCGCGTGGTACAGGGGATACTTTGTCTTACCTCGCCACCCGATCTTGCTCCACCTTCCCCTATAATGAGATATATAGCGACCGTTTCCGATTAAAAGTGCTAATAAAAAAAACATCATTTTGGTTCTCAGCAAAGAATATATTACCTTGTTCACCAAAATTTATTATATGAATATACTTTCAAAATGCATTTTGTTCAAAATTTATAATTTTTAGAAAACAGGAAAAAATCACAAGAAAACTACGCACTTTACAAAAAATAACAATATGCTAATCAATACCATGTGAAATGTCAAAAAGAATGAGAATCAAAAATCAATTTCCAAATTTTCTAAAAAGATAAAATTTTATCCCTTAAAAAAATAAAAAAATAAAATTTTGGATAAAAAAATCGCATTTTGAAAGTCTGCTCCTCATGTATTCGAGATCCTACGTACTACGCAGTATCTTTTCGCGCGAGTTGAGCACGGCAGCTGTCAGTGCGTATTTAGTGCATGCAATAGCCGAATTCGCCGTTCGTCAAAATCCTTTTACAAGAACCCAATGACGCC
>QKQZ01048272.1:0-21449 GCA_003595255.1 Solenopsis fugax
CAATACAAGCTTTAAAATTTTAATTAGAATGAAAGTGACAAGACGAAAAATCGAGCTGTCTCAGGAATAGAAGTATGGCAAATTACGGACTCAAATATAAGTGTGGCGAGATAGAGTTAAGAAATCATATCATAAAACAGATAACTTTGATACTGATGAGGTACTATTATAGTACAACACTTTTTGAATTTTTCCAATGAATTTTTCTACCCTTGAGAAAAAAACCGAAAAAATCCGCGGAAAAATTGAAAAAAAAAATGGGTTTTTTCCCAAGCCTTTAAAACTATAATTTTATATCTCATTTTTTAATAATATTCATATAATTGCAAATAATATTAATAAAAATTATAATAACGTAAACAATTAACGCTTTATAAAGATATTTATTAGTACTTCACTTTATAGATGACATTTATATCTTTTTGAGATGTATCCCCCTCCCCTCCCATGTTCTAAAACTGAAGACTCTCCCGTGTCTAATTTCTAATATTCAGTTTAAAAAAATTTCGTTATTGCTTCCCTATATTAACTGACAGGATATCTGAAGCTAATCCGAACTACGACAATCCCACTACATCGACTCGCTTGATATTTCCAATCGGAAAGTGAGTTAAATTTTAATTTGATAGATAGGTATTCGCGTTTCGGTACTAAATTCAACTTCGAGTTTAGCTTTAAACTTTAAAGTGTAAATCCTGTCAAGAGGGATTCACCCAATAGCAACTTGAACGTACAGTATGCTTCACAAAATAACAATTTATATTTTATTCCGTACATTTATACGTACATATTTACGTATATGTGCAAATAATTAGTTAAATGTTGAATGAATTCGTCATAAAAAATTAACGTACGAGAAATTAGCAAATATAATATCCATTACAATAAATGTTTTCGAAAAGATAAACGTTTTACAAATGTAAAATCCAATTACTGATTTTATAAAACAATTAATATATAAGTAATACATAATTATTAAAAACAATGAATCACATAATTACGCTTATTAGTTTTGTAATATATAATTTACTAAAATCAAAAAGTGATGAAAATATGTTATTATCACGATTCTGCATTATATTAATTAAAACTTTTGTGGTAGTATATCATACTTTTTGCGAAAGAGAAAACACAGGAGTTTATTGTTGTAAAATTAAAAGTTCTTAAATATGCAAAAAAGAGATATATAGATCATATACCTACATTTTCTAAGTGGAACTGTGTGTGTGCGTGTGTGATATTAATAACTGCTTTTCCGAGCGCGCAAGGACATTGATTCTGAAACATTAGCTCTTAATACGCATACATTGTTACGTCGACCACGTTTCCAGGGAAATGATTCGGATTTCCATTGAACTCCGAAGAACGAGTACTTTATCTAACGGGTGTCGATAAATAATCGCCGACTAAG
The DNA here is from genome assembly GCA_003595255.1 of Solenopsis fugax. Lineage (NCBI taxonomy): Eukaryota > Metazoa > Arthropoda > Insecta > Hymenoptera > Formicidae > Solenopsis > Solenopsis fugax. The sequence goes on from QKQZ01048272.1 coordinate 1,412, forward strand.
AATGCGCCTGCCCTGCGGGTGTAATAATTTTCATACCCATTCAAAAGGCCGAGGCGGCTTCCACGAGACAGAGGAATATCGGAAGAAATCGAGCTGAAAGATACGAGCGGATACGTAATATCCTCAGCTCCTCTCCACCCTATCCTTCCTGCCGCACGCTTTTACCCTTTCCCGCTAACTTTTCTTTTTCTCAAAGCACCGAGACACCCCGTAGACGTTCTAGGAGAAGAATGCGCGCATAGAGAAGCCGCAGCAAAGGCTGCAGCGCACAAAGAATATTTCGGACGATTATCAAATGGCAAAAATAAAGATCCGCTTCCTCATTACACATCACTGCTCAGTCAATGTAATCGAAACTCTTTGAGAGAACAAGAAATTTAAGTTATATATCTCTGAAATGTATCTAGTTTCCTCTAAAACAGAGCAAAAATCATTGTTCTATTTTATGATTTACTTAACCAATTGCTCGAAAATATATTAATACTTCAAACCAATCGCTAATTGTCAGTGTCAAATTAATCAATAAAATTATTTTCATTAATTGCAAATAATTTTTTAATTTTCTCATGACATTATAATTTTATTAAACACTCTTTTGGGATTTCAAATTGTTATTCAGGATTATTAAATCCATCTGTTATTAAACAAAAAAATTGCACAAAATAGTGATATCCTAATAAGACACACAGACGAAGAGACACACCGCCCAGCGTCCTATTAACGAAAGTCAAGGAGTACTGGGGATAGTTCGAGTATCGAGTGTTACTCGAGGGCAATTCGGAAAGAAGCTGACGAGGATGGGAGTCTTCTAACATGAGTGGAACGATTACGATCTCCCTCCGCACGGATGAGCACTTTTACTCTTTCGTGCCGGCACTCGCCCCGAGAAACTTTCTATATTTAGGCGCGCTCCTTAACGGGACGCAGCGACGCGTGATTCAAACTCGATTAAACTCCGCAAAAAAGAAACGTAAAATAAAATAAAATGGCACCGCGAATGAGACCTCGCTCGCTCAACTTTAAAACGCCGGAAGTTCGACCGCACCAAAAATGAGGATGATAGATTCCGCGGCGGGACGATGGCAGACGCGAAAGGAGGGGTCCTTCCGCGAGGTGCATGACATCGATCTATTCTGTCCTGAACACATACAGGATCGTCGCCAGCATCGATCGTCTCCCTTTTCAACCCTCTTCCCTCCTGCTTGACAGAGACGACACGCGCGTGTCGGAGATTATGAAATTTCGCCGCTGCAGATCGAACGCACGACGACGATCGGGCGATCTATCCTCTCCTCATCTCCAGCGACACGTTTTCCGTCCTTTCCTTCCGCATCGCCGACCGCCCTTCTCGTTTTTCCGATTTTTTCCCTTTTTCCCTTTTTGCTTCCTTTCATTTCTCGCTGCAAGGTACACGTGTCGTACGCCGTCAAATGTACGGCGTCAGCTGAATATACGCCGATCTGATGTCATTTTGGAGAGATATCGACGCGAATCTCGATCGAATCGGTAGCGACAATGCTCGAGCAACATCAGATAAATACAGATTAATTTACGGCATCGACAAGCGTTAATAGCGCTTTCAATTTTCTTGCATTGAGTACCTAATATCGAGAAATAAATTGATTAAAAGTAGGTTCAGTAACAGGGGGTCGGATATATAATAAATCGTAATTTCCTCGAGTAATGAGTTTTCTCGAAAGTAGCGCGAATAATAAATATAATAATAATACGTCTCTAACTTTTTAATCTTAATTTCGAACGAGAGAGAGAGAGAGAGAGAGAGAGAGAGAGAGAGAGAGAGAGAGAGAACGTCCCTTCTTATACTACCACTTTGACACTTCTTTTCCAATCTGCCTTCCGGGCTTTGAGTTTATAAAACTTGTCCGTTCGGCGCGCATTTCGGTCGGTCATAAGTTACCTTATAATATACTGGACAAGTTACACGCGGTTTCAACGGGATTCGTTCTATCCTGCTTCTACCTATGTTCCTCTTTCTCTCAGTCTCTTCCTTCCTCTCTTTTCTATGTCTCTCTTGTAGTCATCTCCTCCTACAACTTGTCTCCGAGATTCTAAGATTCCATAAAACTTCCTTGCTCGCCGCATGCTTTTTTTCTTGTCATCGTATGTCTTCGTTCCTTCTGTTCTTACGACTCTCCACGGCCTTCGAGTTCGATGAAACTTTCCCCGTCGTTCCGAGAGTCTCTCTCTCTCTCTTCCTTTCTACCCATCGCCCCTTTTCTCTTGCCAACTCCGTTCTCTTTCTTCCGATTCCTCTTCATCCATATTGTCGGTGTAACCCGCACTATTCAGTGGAACTTAGTCTCTCTGCGTCGACTTTTTCCGAGCGTTGCAGCTCGCAATTGTCGATCCCGCGACTCTCTTGAATCCCGCAAAAACGCTCCCGTGCTTCCTTACATTCTACAACATCACCTCTCCCGAAGCGGATATAATTCCGCGGAGCATCTCCCTTCTGGTTTTCACTGTTCGCCCTTTTTCCGCTTCGCGCCTTCCATCTCCTTACATCGAAAACAATTCATCCTCAAACCTCTCCTTCCTCGTGCCTCGCACGCATCAAATTCCATACAATGTCTCCAAGGACGCATGGTGGCACTTCTGGCATTGAAAGTAATAATTTTTAGCGGCCCCAGCAGGAGCATAAACAAGAAAGTGTTAAAGGTAACACGTATCATCTCTCATTTTATATAGCTCGAAGAAGAAATAAATATAAGAGGATAATATGAACGTAAGAGTATTTCCATTATGTTTTAGCTTCAAAACACTTTCAGATAGACGTAATTATTAAAACAATTCATAAATAAATACCCAGTGAAAAATGTTTCATGTATAATTATGTATAAATGGTGCGCTATTATTAGCAAATTACATTATTTCGATATGTAATGTAAATAAAAAAATTATTTTCATTAGAATAAATATAAAAATTTAGAACAATCCATATTGAGATGATAGAACGCTCTGCAGAAGAAATTCTATCTTCTTAGACATGAGATAAAATGTGATAAAAACCTTTTAAGAGCAATATTATAATAAAATACTGATCTTCTTTGCAAAAAATTTTTTTCGATTTTATATTACCTTTTATCCTATTTACTATAAATTAACTTTTATATTATCAAATAATTATACTTTTTGAAGCAGACATTATACTATTTTTTTGTATAAGTACTAATTTTTGACTGTTTAAGCTAAAAAAATTTTTTTGTTATGTATGTATAAAAACTTTTAGTGCAATCACAACTTTTTAATTTTTTAATGCAACAAAAAAGTTTGCTGATTCTGCCTCAAATTCGGATATGTACGAAAAAAAGTGAAAAACGCTTCGAAAAATTGTGAAATCATATTCTGGTTTGTTGGAAGAGCGTTCTAGAATTTTTTCAGATTTTTTACAGTTCACTTTCAAAAACAGTATCAGGCACCAGTGACCCAGTTAGACTAGGAAAGCAGCAAAAAAGTTGGACCACAGGGTTAAAATGGCGTCACATGACACATAAAAAGTTAAGTTTAAATCGGAAAAACGCGTAGTGTTACAGTCATTCGCGAGACCGGTCGTTACACTACAAGTATTGATGGTGTAGGGTGTGATGCATCACATATATGTTTTGACATTAAAAATATAGAATATCTTATAAAATTTAATATTTAATAACGAAAATATCAAACGCAATAGAAAGTTTTCATGTCATAGCTAAATAGAGAAAGTCGATTCAAACATGTATCTGTATAAAAGTTTTACTGAAAATTTTTTTAATTTGCGGAACAGTATCTGGAATAGTTTTTCTGTTTAAATTCGGATATTTGAAAACAAAGCGAAATGAATTCTCTTTTGAATCACTAGAGTATCTAACGCTCAAGCTTCTTCAGTCCTTGTAATAAAAAATTCGGTTATAAGCATCATCATATTCCTCGTCTGCGCCATATTTCTCTCGCTGTCTCGTCGCCACGAAGTATTATATCCGTCTCATCTTGCCATTCGTCAAATTCCACAGAGCATCCCCGTCGTTGCACCTCCCCCTTCCCCNNNNCCCCCCCCTAATCTCTCTTTCGTTCTTCCCGCTCTCGCTCATCGATTCCGCGAGATACCGTACAGTCATCAAATCCAATGAAAGCACGTTCCCGTTCTTCGTCAATCGACGCCGCACCTCCCTTCCGTCGCCATAACTCGCCAGCCGTCAAATTCCGCGAAGACGTCTTCGTTTGGCCCCATACTGTCGTGCGCGTGCCCATCAACCATCATAAAACCGTCCATCGTACCTTTTGCGAGCGTCCCACCGCGATCCCCTCGCGGATCTTCCATAGGAGGTTCCATAAAACGTTGGCGGTGAATCGCCGGAATCGTGAATCATGTCCCTGAGGAAAAGGGAGGACGACCCCGGAGAGGAGAAGAGGAGAAGCGGCGAAGAAGGCGGAAAGCGGACGCAAGGGGCGACAGCGAGGGACGGCGGAGGCGGCTCGGAGAATAGGGATGGTGGTCCACGACGGAAAATATTAGCGATAAATTATTGCGCTACATCGAGGCGCAGTAAGTTATTGCTAGTCCTGCACCGGCAATAACCGTAGTAGCGAGGCCCGCTCGGGTGATATAGCCGTAATATTCCCGGCACGACGCGCGCGCACGTTTACCCACGGCAATGATGTTATACGGCGCGTAACGCCAAGTCGGTGGCACGTATATGTATGTGTGTGTATATATGTGCGTGCGTGCGCGCGCGAGATCCGTCGGGTGGATTTTTGTAATTAAATCTCACCGAAGTGCACGGCGATCTCGTATTTATTTATCGCGCGAGGCGTTAATTGTCAATAACCAGCATCGACGAAATCACGAATCGCGCGCGATATACGTCGTTCAGTCAAGCACGTGACGGCGGCAATCATTTTCTCTGTACGATTTTGTGCAGACTCCATTTTCGCAGTGGCGAATTTTATCCATCGGACACGATACAAAAGTGGGTTGCGAGAGAAATTACGTATTTATTAAATTAATAATTACGATGACTAAGCAAATGAAACTGCGAGTAGCGAGTAAAATCTGTATCACTATCCGTCATTTCGTGTACTGTAAATTAATATGGAGCGCATAATATAAAATTCAATTAATATAATAAAATATTCTTATATTTTAAATTTTAAATTGCTTTTGTTATTTCAACTTATGCAATAAATTTTTAGAACTGACTTTAGGCACGAGATTTTAGAATTATTTACAATTTTATGTACCATTTGAAATAAAAATGTATTTATGATTTAAAAATGGATGCTAATATAAAATATAAAATATATAATATTAACACATTTCCAAAAGCTTAGTAACAGGCTTTTTGCTGCCGGCGTCTATTGACCGCCTATCAATTGCAGGCCTATCATTTGCCTACAAATTGGCACCAAACATTTTATTATCTTCATCATTATATTATTTATTTATCACAATATATGTATCAGAATATATGATTTTCCGATATTCGGAAAACGTTCACAATAATACATCGCCGGTCAGCAAAGTGTATCGATTCTATACGTGAGCGATAAAATGTTAAAATAAACATATATATCAAGATACACGACACATAGAATTATAAAGAGAGAGAGAGAGAGAGAGAGAGAGAGAGAAAATTCTTTTCTGAGAAAATTCTGATACGAACTATAAATTATCTAAAGTAGGTTTTAGACGTATAAATTTTTTCTTATTATGAGATGAATCTTATTTATTGTCATTAGCTTTTAAGGGCATTAAGATTATATTACATATTACACATTAGTATTATGTTCAAATATCATGTTTCTCAAATATTATGTTTCTCTGATTTCTAGTATTTTGACCTTTTTGTTTTCTCTTCTCTTTCGTGTCAGATACAGTCGAAGGTATTTTTTTACTGCTGGTAAATGGAAAACAGGCGTTTGTTGAGTCTCCATTCACGACAAAGAGCTAATTGTTTTATCGAGAAAGATAAATCCGTTTTAAAAGAATTAATAAAATTAATGCGATGAGAAATAAATAGCGATCTCATCATGGAAATGCACGAGGTATACTTGGTAAATAGAAGGAGTAAAACGAAAATAAATGTTCAGCGGTGCATAGTGCAAAGGGAAAAGTTCAGTAAATGCGATAAGGTCATAAACATCTTTCTGACACTCGATAACTGATGCCATAATTGACATAGCAGAGAGCAATGCAAAGATCTGGTTCTCTCTCTCTCTCTCTCTCTGTAACGTTCCGTATATATAATATTTTTTTGTAATAAATCAATGTTTATGCGCCGATGTTTGTTATCGAGCACTCGGATCGGCATTGACTAATTGATGCTCCTTTCACATTGTTTTAGTTTAATGGACGCTATGATAAACAGGACTATCGTACACAAATATTAAAAGTACTCTTTCATAATCAAATATTATTTGTTTTTATTAAATGCAAATACTATTACAATATTGATAACCATACTATATTTATTTTTATTTTTTACTATTTACATTTTGTATAATAACTTTGTTAAGAAACAACATTTTAAATTGCAAACTCAACGATTACATTTGTCAATGTATTATTCAATCGATTTTGTCTCATTCAAATGTACTTATATTTGTGAAGCGATACATCCAAGTTTAAAAAGAATAAGAAAGTTCATGTAATTAAATGCTAAAATATACCTTGAAGAAGTTCCGAAATGCTCAAAAATAAAAAAGCCTTGTAATAAATGTCGACTATTGTACTGGCACATTAGCATATCAGTTCATAATGGTGGGTCATACTAAACATATGATTTCAAGTAATCACTAAAATTCAGCACCTAATAATGGAGATCTTCCAAATAGCCATAATACCTACAAAGATTCTAATACCAACTTTTCCTCTACTATTTTTCTAGTGTAAACACACAATGAACCAGCAATTTCATTGTTTTATGAAAAATAAAAATTCAAATAAAAACTTCAAAATGCTACTCTAATGGCTTTATGGTAAAATAAAAATAGAGATCAGTTTTATTTTGATAAAAATAAAATGTTTTGGTGTCACATATCTATACTGTAAATCAGCTTGTAATCAACTTGCTTACAAACAACTTTTTTATTATTGCTTCATTAAAAAAATTATAACACTAAAAGATTAAGCTCGTGAGTGCTTTTTAATCCTTATTTACGATAATATTAAGATAATAAAGACGTAATGATAAAAATTCAGCGCGAATCGTCGACATCATTGTCCGTCCATTCGAGGGTAAATCGCGATGAGGGATCGGAATTTGAAGGGCGGTGGCTGCAATTAAGCCGGAAGTGAGTAGGCGCGCGGGCGAGATGGCTGCCAATCCGTAATTTGGCCAGTTAATTTATTTTGCCATCTGGCAGCGCGGGGGATCGGAAAATCGGCGGCCGATCGTCCCTGAGAACAAAACCAGCCGGAGTACTAGCACTCCTGCCCCCGCGTCTCCGGAACGGATCTCGTCCCCTAACAACACGTGACTCTGTAACTTCATTACATCGAATATAGGGTCCGTAATTTCTGGCCGCACGTGACCGCACTCTCTTTCAATCAATGAGGCGATCGATATGCAGGTAATCCGGGATTAAAGCAGACCTCGTTTCGCTAAATTTGTCAATGGCCAATCGGGAGGAAGATACCTCTGTACCGACGCGATATACGTATCCGACATATTGACTTTCAATCGCATGTGCACTTTGACGAAGTGTTTTAAAACGAATTGACCGACGGCGGCATGTCGAATAAATTTCGCGGGTGATTTGGAGTTTACGCGACGTACATAATTAGTTCCCCCTGTGTATCAGGGTATATACTGGATGTTAAACGTGTCGGTTCATCCGATCGCTCTAGCCGGCATATGAGATTAAGCATTGATATCATCGCGCATCGCTAGAATATTCATCGCGTTAATGTTGCAACCGATGATATCTCGTTTAATGTATCTATGGGGCGTCGGCTGCAAAATCAAGTTCGCGTCTGACGATCTACGCGCTTTTGCAAATGCGCCACTGCCACCGGTGGGAATTGCACGCGATTAAACGACACTAGAACCCCGAACGCCACTTCATTAATCATTAATCTCAATATCGATGGGCATCCCCAAACGCCTATTTTCTCGGAATTACCGTTATCCAGCCAACGGATGTGCCGACCTCTCTCGTACCTATCGCCAAAAATCGTGCGCATACAAACCAGAAGAGCCAATTCAAGTAGCGTCAATTCACAAAGCTCCAAGCTCTATCGCCCAATTATGCCCGGTAATGTTTCGACCGCTTAATTAATTTTGCCGTTCCACTATGCACCCAGCAGTTATTCTATCCCTTTTCAACTCCTCCCCCCACGCCTCACCAAAACCGCCAGCAGCGTGACCTTCTCAACCGTACCTCATGAATTCTTGATGCTGTTTAAACGGCTAATTAATAGATCCGCGAATTGGACAAGTAATGAAAGGGTAATTTAATATAGTTGTTTGAATATTTTTACTAGATACATTTAATAGAACTGCTGCACACCTCGAATAACACTGCGGACGATTGCACTGGGAGTTTAATCATGCCCATTTAATTTTACATATCTTTTATTGTTTGTCAGACGTTTTAATATGCGCGTAAATTAGCGCGCAAAAGGCGAGAGATTCATTAGATCGAAGAGCCAACCATACCACTGCCGACGCGGTATACGGACGCAGAGTTTCGTGAGTTGTCGCATTTATTTCGTCCCCGATCGCAGATCGGCGCGTTCGTGCTTTAGGGTCCCTAGGCAGCGTCGGAAAAAAAAATCGATCCCACCAGCAGCACCCGCACCAACGACGTCGAGAGAGCGGCATTGCTCATCCGACCTCGGTTCGCTTCGATAGCTCCTGATATTCTCGTGGGATCAGTCTCATCCCCGGGACCACCACCTTTCGGTGGATAGGCAGGCTGCGAGAAAGGCAAGAGGAAGAGGAGAGAAAGAGAGGGGAGAAAAGGGGGAGAGAGAGAGAGAGAGAGAGAGAGAGAGAGAGAGAGAAGATGGTAGGTGATAAGAGAGAACGAGATACAAACAGATGCGGAGGAAGAGAGAGAGAGAAAGAGAGACAGAGAGGTCAGATAGGCAGATGCAGAAGGAGGGGGAGAGGAGAGGGCGAACCCGTTTGACGTTTCGCGTTTCCCCGACGTACTCCCGCGGGATGGTGGCGGCTTTCGTGCCTGGAATCCGCCACGGGATATCCGCACGAAATGGATATCGTGCACGCTCCACAGGATAACCAGATAGAAAGAGGAAGGGAGAGAAAGAGGGAGATCGGTACGATGGGGAAAACGAGAGAAAGAGCAAGAGAGAGGGAGAAGTAAAATCGAGAGGTCGAAAGGCGGGAGGGGCGTATTGCACCGCGGGGGAACAAGTTTACGAAACGCGGGAGGGACAAATTGTCTCCCGCCTGCAATTTGCGATATAACATTTTCAGTGGGCAATGAAGAACCCCCCATATGCAAGGAAAGGAGCATAAGGAAAGTGCAATTGGCTGAACATCGCTAAAGATTATCACATTAATATATCTGTGAAAGTGTTGTTGAAAGATTCGGTAAAAATTGAGTAATCTTAGCTTTGAAGCAAAAATTCATAGCAGAGAAAATTAAACCGTCTTAATCCGTGTAGCACAGAATTGCAATTTTGCTGAAATGTTACAATGTTATTGTAATAATACGGGTGAAACGTTATATTCTGTGTTATATGGGAAGGGTTGGTTGTTCCATCTTCAGATAAACTATGTGGTAAATTATCTAATGGATAAATGTCTGTGTCTACACACAGGCATATAACGGATGTGTAGACGTATAGACATTTATCCATTAGATAATTTATCACAGAGTTTATCCGGAGATGGAACAACCGGCGTTAAGATTAAAATAAAATATTTTCTTTCGCCAGTTACTTGTAAATAACGTGAAAGTATACAATAGAAAGAAAACAGATTAATCAATGAGAACACTAACAGAAATTTAATCTTTCAAATTAAAATTCTAATCTTTCTCTCTATCTCTTTCTTTCGAGAAAGCAGGCATCACGCTGGAAGATTTTATATAAACCTCGCTCTTTCCTTTCTATGCATTTTAATTCTCCTAACCGAACGCCATTCGTTTACCTCATCAGGCACGAATAGTGGCATAGAGGAAGACTCGTTTGTCTCGTATAATGCAAAGGGAAACTCGTATTCTCCACGATTTCTCGTTTGCGGTATCAAGTCTCAAATGGGCTACAGCGACGGGCCAAAAGCCTTAAGCGAATGCGATCGCATTCCTTCGGAACTTGCGGCTTAATTGGCTCTCTAAGTGGAGTGTGTGCATACGTCACGTGCGCGGTCAGGACAAACTATTCCGTTCGCGAGTGTTTGCAACGCGCGGCTGCAGTTTGTAAGTTCACCAGACACGCGAATACAAAGTACATGCTCGTGGACGGTTGTCAAACGGTTTGCCTTTAACGCCCGCAGCAATCCCCGAAGAAGCAACCTCGCCCGTATCACTCTTGCCGCTGCAAGTTTATTTTATGTTTATCCTGCAAGTTCATTTTTTAATATGCTGGAAATCTATGAGCGCCGCGCTTCTGCCGACTTTGACGGGCGACTTTAACCGCAGTTTAATCTGCGAGGCGCGGTAGTTACTTCATCTCACAATGTTTCAACGAAGTACGTAAAGCACAAAATGCATGCATAAAAACCACTTCATCTCGCTTTAATTTCGGTTTTATAGGAGGTCAGAGTAAAATAGTCGTGGTAAAAGTTAATAGTTAGACTGTGAAAACGCTTTAATAAATCCTGTGACAATTAAAAGTCAGCAAACGCAGATTATATCGAAGAAATCGAAAAGCAAAACGCTCGCGAGCAACGTTTCCGCCGAATGAAAATATTTTCTTTCGTGTCCATGGTATAAACCGGGTTGAAAATAATCAACCCTCGTGTAAACGATGCCGAATATTCTAACGATAATAGAAGCTCGCGTGCTCGTATAGCGCCATCCGCTAGAATAATATTTTTAGATCTTGTTCATGGTTGCGCGACCGATCGGGAGTGGTGGTCTTGTCGTCGAGTGATGTTGTTCGCCCCTCCTCTCATCCCCCTCTCTATCTTTCTCTCTTTCTCTCTCTTTCTCTGTCTCCCTCGTAGCATAAAACCACCATCTGTCACTGACCGGAGGACTCACCCTCTTCTACCGCCCCAATGCTGAAGGAACTTGTCGTTCCTACTTCTTCATGCCATTTCTTTCGACCCACCTCCCGATCGTTCTCGACAAATTTCGGCCGCCCTAATGCGCGCGGGACGACAGACCACCCTGGAAGACGCGGAATGACGTCTTATGCACGTTCGACCGGGGGTTAGTCGGGGGCTAGACCGGTAAAGAAAGTGAATGGGAGTCTGTGCAGCAAAAACACAAATCTCACGCGCGCAGCTGGTTGTCCCAAAAGTAAATGGACCAGATCTCGCGCCCTCTTCCTTGAGTCTGGAGTCAATCAAACTCCTATTTGTGAAAACGACAAGTAGATACGGCGTTCAATTCAGACTCGAGATATAGAAGTACGGAATTCATTTGCGTTACATTTTTATATCACGACTATTTAACGATAGAAGGTCTGTCAGGATCTTTCCAAGAGTCGTGATTATGACGAAGCAAGAAGAATTAATTTAAATTATATACCTGAGAGCTATTATTTACGCCTGAACGAGTCATTATTTTCTCTGACACTAGTTGAAAAGAAACGAATGAAGTACATTGAATATACGTCGAACATTCGCTTCAATGTTAACAATAGTACACTCAGCGAAAAAAAAAACGTAGCAACTAGAAAATTCAGAACAAATAGCGCCTCAACTATGTATTATAAAGTTAGAATAAGAAAATAAATAAATAAATTATATGAACTAAGAAAATATAGTAACCATTCATTGAATAATTACAGAAAAATAATAACACAAATGCCGGCGACGAAAAAATTGAGCCAATTGAAATTCGAACTCGGAATCCTTCGTTTTTAGTGCTCCTAGCACTTAAAGATGCAACTACTGTTCTTATAATTATTCCGGTCGTATATGAATATTTAATCGGGGTATTACAATTCTTATGTTGTATACATATATCCTTTATAAATACACAAAAGTCTCAATGAAAAATATATTATTGATGCAAAAAATATGTTGTAGTAAATGATTAATTAGTTATTATGGCATTATGATTTATTTCAAATAGTTATCAAAGTAAAAAAATGTAATTGTCACATCTTATTTGTAATCTATATAACTGTGTAATGCAGTCGCTATTTCACTATCGCTAGAAATTAATAGTGCACATAAATTGTGGTAGTAACTTTTTTAATATTTAGTACTTTGGTTCTTATTACTTCGTAAAACTAGGGGCAGGTAGGTACTAAAATTTTAGAGTTATCAAATTATAGTTGCTAGAAATATTTCGTTTTCTCTTAGGTATGTTGACAATTTTTTTATTTGTTTGTCGTATAAGGAAACGGTAACACAATAATACGATCGTGATCGGGCTGCAAGTGTTAAAGGTAGCATCGGAGGGTTTCGAGGGTAAATACGGACGTCCATTTTCAGTCTCCCGAAAATTTATCCCCTGCGGACACGTATATGGGGCTACCCGTCCGTATCCACTCTGTAATACGGGCAAATCCTCCGGCAGGCAGGCAAGTCGTCGCCACGAAGAATGAAAGCAAAATAACGCGCGTACAAGGGGGGATGAGCACACCCCATCCTCGGTGATTACTCGAACGATCGATAAATTCGATCAGTCGTAACTTGATCGATAATAACGACGCTCGGATATTTCTTAGGTGCACTTATTCGTTTCGATCGACGTAACGTGAAATTTATGACACACCGTGCTATTAGCGCCGCCGCCGTCGAGCCATCAATAATAATCAAGAACTGACTGACCACGGGCGCCAATTAAATAACGTATCTGCCCAATTTATCATGCGCGCTAACTGCGCCCGTAAAAGCGCCGTTAGACATTTGAGAACGCCTTCTTTTTATCGAAATTCATCTTCGTGTCGCGGCGCGTAGGCGCGAGGACATTAACGGCGCGACGCCGCGGTCAACGTTGATGTAATATGATATTAATTTCGCGAATCATCTATCTATGCGCAAAATTGCACTGCCAAGTAGCTCATTAAGGATTTCTAAGAAATCCTAAACGCGAAATTCGATTCAAAGTCCATTAGAAAATTTATAAGAAATAGATCAATCACGATCTTCGATGTTTTGGCACAATACTAATTGAAAGTAATCTAAATTTAAAAAATTGCAAGTTTCTTAAGTATATTCTTTTTCTTCTTAATTAACAACAAATTTTGGTTGTAAGCACTTGAATTTTTGCCCTAAAATCAACTGCAAACAAGAAAACAATTTATTTAGTTTGTATTGACTTATAAAAGCATAAATAACCATATTTTGCTGCAGGTACATAACTTTGAAACGCGCGAGTAGATCCAAATAAACCTTTGCACAGCCATTTATTTCAGTTTATTTTGTCATTATATGTAAAAAATGTAATTTAATTCGTAATGCTACGACCTCATCAAATTTGCAAATGAGTACCACAAAACGCAATTTTTCAATATAAATCTATTTTAAATTTAAACATTTTCCCACCATTTTTTGGGGGATTTTAAAGTATCTACTTTAACATTTATAAACAGTGTATAATTTAGCAAAACAGAAGATATTATCTCACACAACACAATGGCCTTCGACAAACATCATATTAAACACAGTATACTTTTCGCATTTCAATTAAAAAAAAATACTACTAAAGTTGAAGAAATGATTTGTTTTCCTTTAAATGTAGATGCCATAACGCATAAGACATGCAAGAAATGATATCAGAGATTTCGGAATCGTTATTTTGATCTTTGTGATCGAGAATCTCCCGGCTAATCAAAAAAAATATGAAGACGAAAAACTTGAACAGTTGCTGAGTGAAAATTCCGCTCACACTCAAGAAGAACTCGCTTTACAACTTGAAGTGACCCAGAAAGCGATTTCCTATCGCTTGAATAAACTAGGAAAGATCCAAAAGCTAAATCAATGGGTTCCACCCAATGGGTGAACTCAGTCCGGATAACAAAAAATCACGATATGAGACGGCTATGTTCTTGCTTCAAACAAAAGAACTTTTTGTACAAAATTATAACGAGCGATGAAAAATGGGCGTACAATAATTTTAAACGAAAAAAATTGCGGGTTGATCCTAGTCAACCATCGACATCAACTGCGAAATCGAATATCTATGCCAAAAAGGTCTTACTGTGTATTTGGGATATGAAGAGAATAGTATACTACGAGTTGCTAGAATCTGGTCAGACTATCAATTCAGTTACCAACAGCAACTTATCCGTTTGAGTAACAAACTTGAAAGAAAAAGATCATACTGGACATGGAACGAGGCAGGTTATTTTGCAGCACGGCAACGCTCGGCCACATGTCGCAAAAGGGACGAAGGACGTCATTTATTCATTGGGCTGGGAAGTTTTCCCTCATGCGGTTTATTCACTGGACCTAGTCCCAACGGATTACCACCTGTTCCAATCGCCACAACATCATTTCACTTCATTTTAAAACATTAGAAGAGATACGAAAAAAGCATCGATGACTTCATTGCATCAAAACAGCCATCTTTTTTTTCCAAGAGAAAATTCATTAGTTGCTTGAAAGATGGAACAAAATCACCGAAAGTAACGACAAGTATTTCGAGGATTGAAAGGTATATGATTTTTCTATAAATAAACAAATTATTTTAAATTTATTTTAAATATTTAAAATAATTTATTTTAAAAAGGTACCGAATTAATTTCTAAACTTAATCCTCTTAGTGGCTGTATAGGTTTGATAATGCTTCGAGATATGACGCATTCTTCCTTAATCAAATGCGTTAGATATATTTCGTTTTAATACTCCAGGAATTTGATTTATTCGTCCGTGTAGAAATTACCATTTCGCTCAATCAATAATAATATCCATTTGAAAAAGAACGTCAGAGTCGAAAGGATTAATTACAAGACGCACGAGAAGTGATGAAAAGATTTCGCGACACACTTCCGCGCGTCTCGACGTGACAAAATGGAAATCATACGTCGGCGTAACGGCCGGGTGAAGGCGTTTAGAATTGCATACGACGCGTCGGGCGTATTCGTCGCGCTCTTGCGGGCGAAAAAATCGAAAGTGCGGGAGAGGACAATCATCTCACGTGGCAAGCACGATGTACCGACCATTGAGATTCCTTTCCGTCGCGTCGGGAGCGCGGACGGGAAAATTGTCGGAGTCGAATCCTTTCGACCTAGTTCACGCGGCGGCGGCGGTGGCGGCGCGAACGTAAAAAGAGTGCTGGTTAAGGGTTAATAATGCAGCAGCCTCGCTGAATTGGAAACTCGACTCTCTCGACTCGCGACGCAACGTAATCGCGTTTCTTCGCGAGAATACAGACGGTAGCGGTAGTTTGAAAAGAGAACGGCGCCGCGGCGGAGGATGGAGGGTAACGCGGCACGCCGAGAGATGCATACGTACGTACACGAGTCGAGCTGGCGTTATGAAAAATTGAGAGAAAGCAAACATCCCGGCAGCTTTCGGACTTGGACGCGCGGAGGACAAGAGGGCTGTAAGCACAGAGCGCGCGAGCAAAGGGTGGTACAAAAGGAGTCCGTGGTTGGTCTATGTAGATCCTTATATCGCGTTGGCCAACGTAAACGATATTTCACGTTTACGTGCACAGTCGAGATGCTGGAAATACAGAGCCTCCAGACGCGGACGTAAAACACTTTTGCCAGGCCTTTGAATACGAGTCCTTGAACAGGGTTCAAAAATCCCTTACTCGACCTACGCCTCCCCTTCCTGTGATATCTAATGAATAAAAACTGCGTACCGTTGCGCCAACCTTAATCCACTTTAAATGGGGAATTTTTCGACAATTGAAATATGAAACGATCCGTAATATATTCGCGTATTTTGATATTATTAAATATAATATAATATACATTTGTTTACGCAGTATTTTACATTGAAAATTAGTTATATAAAATTAGCGACGTATTTAACCCGATGAATTTCAGTAATTCTGCTTAGTACAATGTATTCTGCAATAAATCCTTTGACTGACGCTATTATACAACAACAAAGTTGATATTGCGGCTCAGTTAATTTTAATTTAAACCGAATGTTTCAATGCAGCAATGTTTGAGTTGTGCGCCTCTGACGTATAGTTTATCTCAACACAGGCGCCGTAGACCGTAAAATGTTACCGCAGTCTCGTCCTGCCCTTCTGGGCGTACTGATGACAAACGTCGTCGCGTATGAGTAAATACGGTACGCGCTATAAATCGCGCGCGGCGCGGCGGCGATCCTCTTTTATCACTCCTTCGCGAAAATATTATCGGAGAGAGTTCCACTCTCCTCTCGCGCGGAAGGCTCTCGTTTGATTTCCCGCGTGCAATAATCCTACGCGATCGCTCTAGGCCAGCTTTGAGATAACCTGTAGCCACGTTTGAACGCATACTCCCCAGCTAGCTATATGTGCGCGAGTTTATGTACGCGTACAGACAGCGGCACGTATTCCAGTATTAGCATAGCGTGTGCACACATATGCATATATACACACACACGCACGCATATATATGCGACGTATATACGGGCTACACACGGACGGGCACAATAAGGCTATAACCCGTTCGCGCAATATTTCACGTCAGATTATGTAGCCCCTTTGCAGAGTGCCCGATAGCTATCGATATCGATAGATACGGCCAGGTGTATATAGATTCTGGGACGGGACACGGTGGAAATAGAAACTGCAGCTGGACGAACACGGCGCGAGCTTCGTCCTTACAGAGTATCTCGAATTGACAGGCTACCCGGCCAGCTAAGAAGATGAGTCCTCGCCAGAAATAAAACATTCTCAATAGACACGTGACTTTACTAAAGAGCGGTCATTGGAATAATTGGGGACATTTGGGGTAAGAATAGACGGGACGATCGATAACGCGTAATAGGTGGAAAGATGGAATTTCCGAGGACCTTAATTTTTATCACGCGGCATGCGGCACTGATTGCGAGACAAAATAAACGAACCTGCGCGACTAAAGAGCCGAGCATACAAAAGATTACAGGATTTCCGACGCGGCGGTGGCGCGGCGACACGACAAAAATATCCCACTCGCCGGGGAAAATTTTTAACTCCACCACGCGTCGCGCTTTATCGTACCGGGCGCAATTAGGACGTACGTGTATTTATCTTACGTACGTCAACCCGCCACCGGTGCTTTTGACCCCTCGAAAAAAGAGGGAATGAAATATCAGTCACCGAGATTTTCGCTCTTTAAAGCGAAGAATCGCGTACGGCGTGCCGGAGAAACGCAATTTTTCATGTCGGATTACGAGAAGAAAGAAAGAGGGAGGCAAAGGTAGAGGGTAAAAGTGAAAAGAAGAGAGGGAGAGGGGGGGAGGGGGGAGAGGAATGGCGAGAGAGACATTTTACGAGGACGGGTGGGTCACGCGCTACCATCGATATCGATATCTCGCTGTTTTAGCCTCGGCTATCGAATGATCCGAAAGAATATTGATTGAAGAAGTGAAAGAGCGACCCGCGGTTTATAATTCGGCGACATTTCGCGTCGACGTTTGATCGTCTGATCGACCGACCAGTCGCAGTTTCACGTCACAGGTGAAAAGCTAGAGAGAGAAAAAAAGGGCGCAATTTCCCGGAGTCGGTCGAATCAGGATTCAACAAGGGGGCCTCTGTGGGTAGCGATAAATTTCTGAAGCGCGCCGATATATCGAGTTATCGAACAACCGCCGCTATTACGGAAACGAAATAAAAAAAAAGCAAGGGCCTCGGGGAAACAATGACGGCGCACGTCGAAGAGGCGCGGCGTCAAAGGGCCGAGATCGCGATGCAGTCTCCCACAGTTTCATCGGCCATGCGAAGAACTCGCGCTCCGTTAAGCCTTTTTTCCTACTTTACAAGTACTCTCTCGCTACAAGAGTAGATTATCACATTTGACGGACATGAGAAAGCTCCTAGGGGCACACTTAAAATCTGGAACCTTCGACCGTTCGGATTACAAGGCACTTGAATTCTCGAAATCGCGAAACGTCCGAATTTTCGTTGGATTTCCTCCTTCGAGTGGGCACTCGAACGAGTAGATTTAATGTTTATAAAATATAATATTTTCATTTCCCAGTAATCACCGAACGTACTGTATCGATGTGCCGCGAACGACCGAGTGAGAGACGGGTTCTCCTAATCCGGGAACAGGATTTACAGATCGGAGAAAAGAAGCGCGCGCGCGGTTGAACTTCCGGCGACAGCATAAACTTCCCGGGCAAGAAAGCAAATAATATTTTCCGCGCACGGGGTTTGCGCGGCAAAAGGACGACGTGGAGAAACAGCTGCCGTCTCGTCGTCCTTCGAAGACAGTTCGACGAGTTCGTCCTTGCGCGTCCCGGGCGGTGTGTCCCACCCCCACACCGTCGTCGTCGTCGTCGTCGTCGTCGTCGTTTCCGTGCACGGTAAATCGAAGCGAGAGGGTCGTTGATTCGATTAGAACTTAGTTCCTTCTTGCACACGGGGGACCCCCGGCGGCGGCGTGTAGCGGTGGCCTCGAGTTTCTCTATTCTGATCCAGCCGAAATGCGCCCGGGGAATTCGCGTCGACGAATCCGCGGCGAGAAAAGCGTGAAAACACGCCGCCGGGAGTCGGTCGACGGATCATCGGCCGAGCTATTCGACTCCGCACTCCGCGGACCCGAGCTCGTCGTTTCCACGAGCCACGAGCCACGAGCTCACTTCACGTAAAACGGAAGGAGTTGAAAGAGGCTTTCGTCTCGAAATTGTGTGTATTTCGGCAGTGATTCCGGAAATGGGAGAAACCGAGAACAGCAAATGCCGGAAAAGCGGCGATTCCGAGATTCAAGGAGCCGTGCTGAACTGAGAACATCCGAGAATGCGAAGAAGCTACCTCTTTCACCATCTCTCGAAAGCTGCTGCCGGAGCTGCCGACTATTCGAGAATCTGAGAAGACGCTGCGGGTTAAATATTCGTAGATCCGAAGAGCTCTGGCCAAAGGCACAAGAATCCATCAATCGGATATTCCAGAATATTGGAGAATCCGAAAATTGGAGAAATCCGAGTCTCTCTCTCTCTCTCTCTCCGGAAGAATTGACAGATATAAATAAAAAATAATATGCAAAATAAATTTGGAGCGTGGAATCGAAGATATTTCAAATATTTTACTTGCCCGTAATCTGAAAAATAAAAGACGAAAGAGAGCAATCCTATGCAGTCGAGATATTTCATAAATCGATACACTACGCGTGCAGCCGAGTTGAACGTAACACCCAAATTATCAGGCCATCGCTATTATCGGGCCATCGATTTTCACCGAGGAGCGAGACGTAGCTGTCGATTTCGACAGCGGACTTCCGGATCGAGGTCGAATAGTCGATCGAAATCGGGGACAGATGGGAGCGGGTGCACGTACCTGCCTGGAAAACGATTTATGCAGTAAGTGCTGATCCGTAACAGCTACAGAGACGTAAGCTTATTCTGGAACACATTTCCCATTTGCATACGAAATGTATCCTCGGTTAAGCTGTTTGAGCTGCAGCTAACGGAATCACAATGACCCGAGGACATCTCGAGAAACAACGAGGAGTACTATATTCGAGGTACAAGCGCACGGCGCGGCGCTCCGGGTTTGTCAAAATGTTAATTATGTGCCACGCGGTACAGTTATCGTACGTAGACTTTCGTCTTCTCTGTGCATGCAGACAGACGGTTAGATGGATTTGCCGCGCAACAAACTGGCTATTTCGCTCACGGTTTCCCCTCAAAGAAACGCCGACCCTATTTGCGCTCTCTTTGTCGCACCTTTAAACACCTCGATGTAAAACGATATATACGTGTAACGAAAAAATACTTTTATATCAAATTTCCGCGCGAATACTTTTGCACACGTGCTGAATATATTGGAATAACAGTATTATATTAAAACACGTTAATCCTATATA
>QKQZ01048274.1:0-10374 GCA_003595255.1 Solenopsis fugax
TATATATATATGCGTAAGCAGTACATCATTAATGCATACGATAATGAAAATTGCTTATGATCACTCAAGAAAAAAAATTGGAGAAATTATCTTATACCCTAACAGGTCAGAAAAATACCTGGAACTTTTTTATCCTGAGAAACAGGACTACTTTAGTATTAAGATTAACTTGTTAGAGATAAGTTTCGATGAGATTATTGAAAAATTTTATAGCTTAAAAATGTGTGGATGCAGTAATATTTATAATCAAACAAGTATTAACATTTAATGATATAATATTGTACATATTGGCTGCGAGAGATTCAAGATATAATAAAAGAAATATTCTTATTATACTTTTGCCATAAAAACTATAAATTCTAACATTTTATAATTCCATAATTATCGAAACTCCATCATTCTTCTTATTTTATATTTTCTGTTATAATATCTGTGCTTGAAGGGGCAGTTTCGAGGCAGCCTACAAGTCCGTTTTTAGAAGCATATGGGTCCAATGGACCCGACAGAGGGGACGTAGGGTTAATACCGGACCCACGCAGCCGTGGTGCCGCGCCTGCCCTGTCCACGGGCCCAGTAATTAGCTTTGTTTTATCGAGGAGGAGAAGGAGGAGGAGGAGGAGGAGATGGAGAGCGAGGAGAAAGGAAAACGAATGTCCGGTGAAACGTTAATAGCATTCGAATAGGATTATTCCTCGTGGACCTCCGTCACTCCTCGTCCCGGATAATGGATTTGGTGTCGTCTAATAATTAATAGAGTGGAGTGCTTCTTGGCGCGGCCGCGTCGCGTAGTATACGGCCGACAATCTCATTCATCACGCCTTCTAACCCCTAAGCATTTTAATTAACAGCTTTTTCAGGGCGTACGCCGCGCTCACCGTTTTCGAAGATTCGCGTCTTTCGAAGACAACAGTATCTTCGTCTTTCTAAAAAATTACGTTCTATAAATCATCAATTGAAGAACATTAGCTTTGTTCGTGTTGTTTGAAATCCACACAAATTTTTGCGCTTGAAACGAGATAAATATATATTTGAGCGTAGGAGAGAGAGACAACGAAGATACCGAGTGCAAAAAGTGCAAGCAACACGAATAGACCTGTGAAATACACGAAAAAATTGATTCTGCTAACTAAAATAAAATTTTTTTCACACGCAGCGTTAATTTGTAAATTACTGAAAGTTATATATATATATATATATATATATGTATATAAAGTAATAAAAAAAAAAAGAAAAGCACAGCGTGATTTGAACAATAATTTTAATTTCGAATTATATAATTCAAAATTGCAATTANTTAATTTCGAATTATATAATTCAAAATTGCAATTATGTTACATTATTCTTTACAAAAATTAATACTTTGATGCTTTATTACGTAATGTAAGCATCAAGAAATAATCGTTTACAGCTGTTATACTTTTTAGAAACAATAAAAATAAAGATTGTAAATAAAATCAATTTATACATATAATTTTACGTATTACTTATATGCAGATTTAGCTAATTAACTGAATCTTCTAATTACATTATTAACGTGAAGATTATATTCAATCGAAGTCGAAACAATATGACGCCAAAGTTAAGTCAGTCAATCTTGCAGAGCAAAGCTTGCTTATACGTATCGAAAAAATCTATAGAAGTGAGAAATCGTGCAAACGTAACTGCATATGGTATGGACGGGACCATGACCGCGTGTGCACGATCGTAGCTACCTCGGAAATATAAACGAGGCCCGACGCTATACCATTATCTGTAGGTGCACGGTAACTGTACCTCGATGACAGATGGATAAAAAAATTATAGATCCGAAGGAACAATGCGACGCGTCCCGCCTGAAGAACATACACGCCGTTATGTAATCGACAACACGCCGTCCCTGCCAACAGAAGAAATACGTTCTACGTTCCGTTCTTGTTAACTTATATTGGGAACGGAGTCAATCCACCCTTTTGAGACATTAATTTCGATTAGACACGGTGTATTATTTTATATTATTTTCATACGTGCTTGAATTCAAGTATACGTTTCACCTCACGCGAGTGAATGCTTCGATGACATGGATTCAATGGAAATTGAAGTTTGATATTTGCATTTGATGACACACACAGAAAAACATCGATTTTACTGCTGAGGAAAGCGATCACTGGTTTTATTTTTTTCAATAAACTAATAAAATAATAATTATCTTTAACAAAGAATATTTTCTTAATAATTGTCTTAAAATATACTTACGACAAATTTTAGAAATACTCATTATCATGTAAACAATCAACTCACAAGCAAAACTTACTTTTTGAAGAATATTATAAAAAAATATTTTTTAAGAGAAAAATCAAAATATTAGCAATTTTTATTTTAACTTAATATTCTTGAATAAAACATTAAATTACTAGGACTCAGAATACATTTATGATGAACTTATGGTAGATTTGCGGTTATATGAACTTGTGAAATATTTGTAAAATAAGTAATATTTAATTAATTCAAGTAGTTTACAGTACATATCTTTCTGTATATACGTAGAAGTTTATTTTAAGTAAATATTACCTGTTTTAAGTAAATAATGAATGTATTTGATGACTATTATCAAGAAAATATTCTTTGTAAAGTTAATCGTTACTTAAAAGAAGAAAATATTAAAAATTAATTAATTTCTTAGCACGAGAATGATATTATTTTGTGTGCGGCATAAAACGTAAGAATAATGGCTCGATTATTTCATCTTGAGTGCTTATCGATTATTTCGATCGAGCTAGAAGTGACGCATGATTCTGGCCCGGCCAGGTAGGCCAGGTGATAACGTGTCAAGTCCTTGCGCCCCTCCCCGATAATCCACACGCGTAACGCATTTGTAGCATTAGACCAGTTGCGTAGATGCGTATCGACTCCGCGAACCGTGACACTATAACACACTCGAAACGTACGTGTATATACTTCAGACTCCGCTTAATGGCCGGCAATGTTACCGCGGTCGTTAAGGAAAGGTCTCCTGGCAATTTTCATCCGAGAGCACTACCAGGGTAATTTTCGACGGCGTTTTCCTGGAGAGACAGGTTCACCGACTTTTCGAAGAAAATCGCGCGAGAGGCTCCGCGTGCCGGCAAAAACGCATTCCTGCATTATATTCGAGCAGAATGCGGTTTTTTTGCGACTAAAGGGAAAAAGCGAGAGCAATGCAATTTACGCTACATTGTAATATAAATCAACATTAATTAATAGGGACTTATTTCATTTCATCCGTTATATTTTTAAGAATTATTTACTTATATCTATGTATATTTATAAAAAATTGTTAAATTTCTTCACAGTTTATGTAAGCTTTACGGTTTATATATCACGATTTGTTGCAATTTGCATAAATTTAATTCAGAAATCCTTTTACAACAGTAACGTATGTGTTACAATGATCAGAAGATAAGTTTCCTCAGTATCTGTAAGTGCCGAAAACGTAACTTGGTAACTAGTAACCGATTGTTCGATTAGGAATTATAAATCGGTCGCATTCTCTCGCCGGCTAATTCCGTAAGCGACTGACTGATTAGAATTAAATAACATGAGTTACAAGGTGGCGCGTTCAGACGGTCGGAAGCTCTCACCGCACGCCATCCTCGAATCCATCAGGCGGGTAAATCCCAGTCAAGGTTGCCTCGGTGCTCGCATTAAAGCCTGTTTTGTGCACTGCCATCTTCCGCGCGCGCGGAAAGCGGAAGACGAGTGGACAAAGAATGGCCGATGACTCGAAACTATAATCGATCGATATTGTAAAGATTTCGAATAAAATCATGTGAGAAACAACATGAGAAAAGACAACTGCACTGAGAAATAAGATCGAAAAGCATTCCTCTGAAAATGACCCATTGGCTTAACTTCTCTATTGTTGAAGTTTAAATCTTTAAAGGATTAAATAGAGAAACAAAATTTATATTCTTGTGATACTTTAAAATAATAAATAATTTGAAATAATCACGTTACGTATTATTTTCTTTTCTCTTCTATCTTGATTGCAGAATTATATTTAATTCTATTGAACTGTCCAATCTTCTTACGTATATCTAATTTTTCAGTGACAGTCGACGTGTAGTTGAGATATATACATACGATACATTGCTCATAATAATATAATATTATTAGCTACGTTTCGCTTATGTGTATTTGCTCGACGCCGTTCCGCGCCGAGGGCAGGAACGAGGGATTGGTCGTTGAAATGAAACCAGGAGATGCGCAGGCGCCACCGAGGGTGGGTCCACTATGGATTTTCGAGGGTAGATACACCGCCGGTCGAGTTCCGGGGTGGCAGACAGCATGGGGTAGCAATGGAAGCTCCCGTCGCGGGAGGGATGGTCACCCCGATAGCCGCCGCGTACGAGGGTGATATATATCCCTCAAAGAGAGCGCGAGAGAAGGGTGGAGGGAAAAGCTACCTGGGAGTGCTCGGCTTCGACCTTGGACCGATCCCTTCTCACGCGAGAGAGACGATGGCAGCTAAAATGGAGCACGTTGTCTGTCGTTTCCGAAAGATGGATTATAAATGGAATAGAGCGTTCGCGACTAGTTGGCCTCTATACTACACTAGTGCATCGAGTGCTTAATTTAGGCCAGAGAAAGAAAGGCGCTATGTCATTGAAATATCACATCAGCCTATCAGTGAATGATAGACGAAGTCTTGAATGATAACAATCGTATTATTGTAAGATTTCAGATATCTAATAGATTAATACCTAATAGGTTTTAATTTTCACATATTTTTATAAGCTACAGTATAATAAATTATTGGAATCATGATTATTCGCTGTGATAATATCATCAGTTTTATATAAAGGTAAAAATATTCTAGGGGTTTAAATCATGAATAAATACTATCGACGTTATAATCTTAAATTAATATGCAGACGAAGAGAGCAAGGAGCTCTTTTCGTGTATATTTATTGACTACATATCTAAAATAAATTATGCATGCCAAAATGTCTCCATCGCAGTTAATTACATTTTACGCGTTACCGGCTTTTCGTATTCCGTGAGAGATCGGAGAACCGATTTTATCGAATCACAGATCCTACGGGACGATATCGTAGGTATCGGTCACGTGGCCGAAAAATTATGACTTGCTTTACTGCGGATAATGGTTCAGGTGCTTTCCAGGGACCCGTTCGCGATAATTATATTCTAATGGAAAAGTGAAAATTCCGTTCCACCGGAAATGACACGCGCAACCGGCTGTCCATCGCCTCAAAAAAATATCCGATTGCATATTCACGTAATAATGAATAGAAGCCCAGAAATAAACGTATGTATTCCAAAATGTATTTCCATTCACATTTTTATTATTGTATATATATTCAATTATTTATAAAAGAAAATCAAATAAGGCAGTTATTACAACATTGACGTTGGTAATAAATTAGATAATTCTTTAGTTAATAAGTTTCTTTTTTTCCTATTAGTTTCTTGAGATTTATTTATTATTTCTTTCCAAAACAAAACTTCATAAAAAAATTAATATTTATTGATATTAAATTATCTTGTCATTACTCGTGCAGTTTGCAATGATAAATCGCGAACGCGTACCTATTCCTTGAGTAAAAGTGTAACTGTAAAAGTGAACGACATCGTGAATATCGTAGCACAATTATCGTGGTCTATTACGAAAGATTTAACGGTCCGTAACTGATAGATCTCAACACGAGACAGGGCATTGAATCTAATAAAGCGACTATCTCCAACGCGATCTGGAGCCGGTAACAATACGCTGAATTCACGGCTGCATCCGTTTACCCGGTTCAAAATGATTCTCCCAGCGTTCATTATTCCGCGTTGAACCCGTTTAGAAAAACACTGCACATTACGGTAAAAACGCTTAACCCTGTTGGAAAATAAAAATTACGAACAGCCGCTATAAATTACTGCTGCCATGTAAGTATCTTTCATCACGCCACAGAAGGCGAGGGAATGTCGAAAAAACATATCCTCGTTATCATATCGCGATATGCTATCTGTGCGAGTTGACATTAATCCTGTATTGAAAATCAATTATATGTACTTATATGCAAATAAAACTTATTATTCGAATACAGGCGTTATTTTTCATAATTTCGTAAACATTTCTCTTATAAATATGTTGTGTGTAAGCCCATGCTTCTAAAAATGTATAAATAATAAATTAAAATGTATAAATATTCAGAACCAAATGCTTCTTGTGATGTTATCTTCGATAATTATTAGTCATAAAAAATTGATATTAATGACTAAATATACATTTCTGTGAAATATTCTGTGAAATAACATATTTTTATGAAATATGTCTTATTTAAAGAAATAACACGCAGCGTGCATAAAGATAATTATTTATTTAATTGCTAAAAATAAAATTTTTATTTCGCTATTTAAATAAATTATTTATTGTAGAGAAAATACTTCAAAATTTATTTGTAAGATATAATGTTTATTTCACTTCAAAAATTTTATTTCTAGAAAAGTAACAATTAATAAGAAAAATAAAAAAACATTTCACAGCAATGTATACTTCATCATCACAACTACAATTTTTTATATAAATATAAAAGAAAAGATCACAAAAAAATATTTGAGTCTCAATATTTCAACTTTTCTCTCAGTGTAAAAATAATAATAGATATACATTTTAAATTTAGTTTAACTATATATTCGAGAAAAGCTTATTATTATTCATATTATTATATTAATTCGAGGATTTGAAAAGTACAGAAATTATCTCTTTCCCTCTCTCTCTCTCTCTCTTTCTCTCTCTCTAAATTCGCGTTATCGTTTTTCCCTAGAAAACTGTATTTCTTCATACAAATAAGGTGATGCTACTTAAGAGTATCGCGTTTCGCAAATAAAAAGATACGTGTAACTAGCTTTGTAAGGATGGACTTGCTAATGAGTAACGAGCACTCTTAATAAATTGCGAAAATTGCTATTTACCTAGCTCTACAAAATCATTTCTCGCGGGTCAACCATGCGTGGAGCGTGAAAACGCATTCCACGTATCGTTAGCAGCGCAGATCCCGTTTCCAGTCCACATAACGCAAAATATTCCATAAAGGTTTACTTCACGTATATATTTCACTGTGAAAAATTCCGAACTCCGAAATTATCATCACAAATGTCCATTTGCCAGCATTCTAATAGCAGCGGAAACATGATGAAAAATTGCCATGACAGCTAAATGTCAGAACATTTCAACATGATATAAATTTGAAAGATTAAGTGATCTATTATATCACGATCCATTTATAAAGTGACCGTCCAGAGACATTCAGTAAAAAAATGCTGTCTATCAACGCGCACGTATATTTTTTCATGTAGATTTCAATAAATTTAAATTATACAATTCCCAAAATTAATGTACTTTTTAAGAAGAGATCAAAATTGATATTAAATTTCTATCTTATCACACACGTCGCATGATCATCCATCTTACGAGCAGCTCTTGGCTTGGCCAAAACAGGTTGCGCACAGCGTCGGAGATTATCGGCTGCATCTCGTCCGCGCGGCCGGCGCAATTAATTTCGCACAATCGCGGCGATTATAATAATTAACTTTTAGGAAGCGATGAGGAGTTCCGCGACGCTCTGGTTCGGGACGACTCTTCCGGCGGCGCTTACCCACGTGTAATAGCATGTAGCACCATACGTCTTCCATACGCGCTAACGTGTCTAATGCGGCGCGCGTGTAACGAGAGAACAAGATACTTTACGCTCCCGTTAAGATCACGCGCGCCGCACGGGAATATCACGTATAATATGCCGATTATGCCACGGATCGTACGTCATTACGTGAGGCGCGGGCTGTTGGTCGCGCTGGAGAAGATCCTGCCGATTAAACCTTAACAGGATATGAAATTTTACATTGAGAGAAAAAATTATTAAATTTTAATAAATATCTGACTAGTTGCAATGAAATATTTATTTGCGGTACATAAATATTTACTGAATAAAAAAATGATATTTAAGTGAGCAGTTCTTGTACTAAATATTTATTTACATACATTTAGTAAATATTTTAATATTGTAACTGTTCAAACAAAAATATTTATTAAAATTTAGTGTCTAATTTTTTCTCACAGTGTACGTTCTCGATGCAAATGCAGATCGATCTTGAAGTCAACTCGGTATTTATGCACTCTTATGTCTTAGATACAACGTTTTTTTTTAAACCATTTCCTCGTTCCCTTTACTTCCATTTTGACATGTTGATTCTAGTTATTTGTACTGATATTTATTTAAAAATCAATAAAAAATTATTTAGATGCAATATTTTCATTATCGCACTTATAAATGCAGCACTAGACTGTAAAAATTCTGAAATTACACAAAAATTTTGAAAAATTATTCGAAAAATTTTAAGAAAAGATGTAGGCTTTCTCAATATTTCTTAAAAATGTTCCAATTCGTATAAAAATTCTGGGAAAAATTTTTACCATCATCTAGTATGTAAACTTAACTGCCGTTGTTTTTTAATTTTAATTGTCATCGTTTTTCTTCAAGAGGAGATTACGGAGAGAAATATTAAAAATATTTTATTTTATGCCAACAAACATGTATATAACTGTGCACCAACACTATAGAAAAAAATGTGTTAAACAATGTTGAAACAACACGATTTAAGCCATGTTAAATCACACTTCGTTAATTTAACCCGCCAGTTTTGTGTGTTAAAAGTAGAGACACTTTAACATACCTTAAAGCATGTTGTTTCAACACATATTTTTTGCAGTGAAAGCAGAATTTCGAATTAAACCGTTAGAAATGGCCATTTCGGCAAAATTGTGCAGCCCCATTGCGGAGAAAAAGACGCGCTGCGTCGCGACGCCCGAGCCTCCCCTCGTCTAATGCGGCAGCCTTATGCGGCATCGTGGTTGCGCGTCTGCGATGCGCGTGCGATCTCTCGCACGACGCTATGTAGAGCGCGTAACTAGCGTGACAAACGGAATTATTATGCCAGCACAAGCGTGTTATCGGGATGATACGATTCCGCGGTGCCGGAACTAATTGAGTATAGAAGTCGCGACATTCTATCGTGGGGCATCGCACTTTGGGATGATTGACGCGCGGATTTGGAGCAAGGCGATACCACGAATCGGATCCATCGAGAGTTTTATTGCAATAAATATTAACAGTTGAGAAGTCTAGGAAACGCTTGTAAGAATTGTAAGAATTTATCGAAAAACCAACGTAGATCATATCGTGGCAATTTTATCGAAATAATAATCCAGATAGAAACTTGATACCTGCCTACATTTAACGATTCCATGATTTATTTGCGATTGATCTTTTTCTTAAAAAAAATACAGCTGACGGTTCTAGAATGATACAAACATTTAAAAATTTTAATTGAAGTTCAAATGTGCAATTTTGTATAACATTCTCAAATAAATATATTTTACAATTTAATGTAGAAGTGAGCGAATTAATGATGTAAATTCATTGACTCTTTCGTTGTATTTGTAAATCACGAGATCAGTAATCATCCATTACGTGTTATCGATGCAAAGCTACTCGAGAAATTATTCTGGTCTGAACATGATTTTCAGGGTACGAACCATTCATACATCAACTCGTTATCCACTTCTCGTTATCCGTCGCATTTGGCATTAAATTGCATGCATCAATTCACGACAAGCAGCAAAAACGTTCGCATCGCTCTCGCACATTTTTCAGGATTAATTCGCTCATTCTCGCTCGATAAGGAAACATTTCGTTTAAAAGACATGTTCTTTCCAAGAGACTTATTCATTACTGAAAGAACTGATCAGTGAATTAAAAGTTTCAAATAATTTTAGATGCAGAAAAAAATTAAGGATATATTTAATGCATGACAAAAAAGAAGATAGATTGTAGATAGAATTAGTTTGAAATGTGATTTTAAATAAAATACAAATAAAAATAAAGGCAACGCATAAACTTTTAACAGAATGTTTGAAAAAATTATTTTTTTCAAAATTAATACCTTCCCTAATATCAAGTACAATTAGGAAAATTATATATTTACAATAATCAGACACATTTTAATATCCATGTATCGCTCATTTGCTGCAACAATGACATAACTTAAAACTTGTCATTTCTGAATTATCTGCAAAAAAAAAAAGAATTCTGATGAGAATTCAATATACTAAATAAAGAGCTAATAAGAGTTTTGTCCGTTTACCATCAAATCGTTTCCCAAACAGCACACGATATTTGCATTAAATACTCATAATTATTTATAACTGTTACATGTTTTTTAAAAATATTTTATACATGAAGAAAAAACTCCAAATCTTTATTTAATATTATTAAAATATAGATTAAATATTATATTTAATATTTATAAATAACAAAAATATTTATAAATAACAAAAATATAACAGTATTT
>QKQZ01048276.1:295-12720 GCA_003595255.1 Solenopsis fugax
ATACATACATACATACATACATACATATATATATATATATATACACATATATAGTATATATAAACGAAACAGTTTTAGAAAGCAATGAACATGTAAAACAATCTAATATTATTAATAATATATTATTATTTAAACTATGCAATTTGCAAGAGGAGAGTGTCCAAATTTTATTCTCACTTTTCAAAAATTTACTTATAGCAAATTTTATAATAGGAAGAAGCCGTGAATGTACGAATTATTGGTTTTTATTTCTTTAGTTAACTAAGTATCATGTTTTTAACAATATTAATACAATGTTTATTTTCCGAGAAATAAGGGTGTGCTATTATTGACGAGTTTCCTCTACTTCTCTTGTAATAAATTTCATGAATATTACACTTAATAGGTTGAGGAACAAATGGTGAGATCAGTAAGAGAGGAGATCTATTTAAGTTATTTAGACTATGAAACAAACGAACGAGTGACATGGGTTCTATTTTGGCCTGGTATGGTCGTTCTTTGTGTTTCACAAATATATTGGAGTCTTGAGGTGCAAAACTGTCTGATCAGTCGAATACTATCTGCGATGGAAATGCTCTATGAGAAATTAAAATCTCAGATCTTGAAATTGGTCGAGTTAATAAGAGGTTCGTATTAACAATTATAATAATATTGTTCGGAATTACGGTAAACTCAATGATGTCAAAAACCGCGTTCGAACATTGCGCTCAAATATGAGCAGCGAATACAGACGCGATCCAGAGCATGTGCTCAATGCGTATCTGCACGCGTTTGAGTCGGCAGCACACTTCGAGATCTCGCGCGCGAGTCGACGAATCGCGTCTCCGCGAACTCGAACCTCAGCGATTAGCGTACAAAAAAGAAGCGAGATAGAAAGATTACCCATTACTTAAAAAATTAGAGCTTTTAACGGTCGGTGTTCCTGGATCTTTCTCTTTGTGAGATCACTTCCGTTCCGGAAGATCGAAAATCTTCTAGAAGGATCGAGAAACACAACCTAACCGTTATATATAAAGACCAGTTTTTCATGGGCACGTCACTTGCTAAAAATCATTAATTGAGTCAAGTCGCGCACGGCATTTGAAACGCTGAGCTTCCGAAATCGCGAACACCAAAATCGCAAGATTATTTCATTTTTAATTAAAATTTATTCGACGTAGGAACAAAGATGCATTCATAGCTAAAAAGATTTATTCAACTGCGTGTTGTCCTATTAAACATTGTCACATACACTCTTCTGTAATTACTTTTCCGCCCTTACCAAAAATTATAATGAACAAAATGCATTAATTTACTAGATTATAATAACAACTGATTTATCGTCTAAATATATTTTAAATTAGATCGCTAAGTCACAATGCTACTATGGTTTCAATAAATTAATGCACTTCACTGTTTAACTGTCATATCGCATTTTAAATTACATGCGATTGTACGATTAAAAATTCAATTACATATCGCATTGCGATTCAAGAAAAAATCGCAGGACTAGCGATAAATCGTAAAATTGCATAATATCTCTATAGTTCCTATAGTATTCTCTAATTGTATAATATCATTATAAGTCCTAAGTCTCATAAAACGTTTAGTTCAATTGGTAATTGGAACCGAATTGCAGGCCAATTGTCGAAGCAAAACCGAACGACGCTAAATGCTCTAATCACTATTGATGTACATGCTATGGATGTCGTCGAATCTCTTGTTGAGAAACGCATTATTAATGAAATGGATTTTGAATGGTTAGCGCAACTCCGTTACTATTGGGAAGATGACGTTTACGTTAAAATTATTTATTCAGTGATAAAGTATGGCTACGAATATATTGGCAACTCACCGCGTCTCGTCATCACACCTTTAACTGATAGGTATGTTATATTTTGTCTTTAAAACAAGAGAAAATATATACAACAAATAATTTTTCTTAATTAACCTTTTAATTCCTATGCTAATTTCTTAACGTAAGTTTGCAAGTAGGACGAACAGCTAATTCTAAAAAAATTTTCGTATAATAATATATTTATAATATTAAAAATAATATTAAAATATATTAAATAAATAATAACGATAACATTAATATTAATTTAAACTTTGTTGAATAAATTAAAAGATGCTACCGGACATTGATTGGTGCGTATTCTCTACATCTGAATGGTGCACCAGAAGGTCCGGCAGGAACTGGTAAAACTGAAACAACAAAAGACTTGAGTCGAGTCGTCGCCGTGCAATGTGTGGTTTTTAACTGCTCTGAGGGTCTGGATTACAAGAATATGGGCAAATTCTTCAAGGGTCTAGCGAGCTGCGGCGCATGGTCTTGCTTCGATGAATTCAATCGTATCGAGTTGGAGGTCCTGTCAGTTGTGGCACAACAAATTTTATGTATAATGCAGGTAACAAGTAAGACTCTTAATTTTTTCAACATCTTGTAGAAGATACAAAGCAGAAAATATCCTCATATGTAGAGAGAAAATGATATTATGGGACATGTAGGTATTATAATCACTCGATACTATCTCCAATATTAGGTGACGAATTCTAATTACTAGACGTTATCCCACAATATTAAAACTCGCCCATTATTTGCAAAGACAATTAAATCTAATAATAGGCCAAGGACGAACAAATGTAAGCAATGGTTACAGTAACAATAATATATTAAATTTTCATGTACATTGAGTGACAATAATTTCTCATATACATTAAGTCGCGAAACAAGTTTCTGCTTTTTATGAGCAGAAACTTCATAGCAGAAGCTAAGCCTTCATCAGTCGCTAAATTTATATAAATTCTTCTCTTCCTGTCTCGTTCTACCTGCCTTCTCCGCTCCTCCTGTCCCTCCTATATCTCTTCTATTATATAACCTCCTATAACTTCAATTATTCCGTTCGCCTCTTTTTGCTCCTTACCTAAGCTATTCCTCCCCCTATCATCTTCTTCACTTGCTTACTTTCCTCGCACGCTCCGCTATCTATTCCTAATCGTACGCTTTCCTATCCTCTTTTTTTTCGCCAATATCGTTTATCTTATATTAATCTCTCACGCTCTCTCACGAGTACTCACGCCAGCGCTCCGCCTAACCAAGTCCTCGTGCGCTGATTACGAATATGAACATGCTGATTGATGAGAAAGTCAATAATTGTTTTGCTTCAAATGGGTTTTCGATTTTCTACGCAAAGCGAAGCCGCCCGCTTAGGGACGAAACGAGGTCTATTAATGTACTGTTCCCATGTGGGTTTGCGACTTTGGGATGAACAGAGCGTCGCAAACGCTGTGACCGTTCATTTGCATCACTTAACTCTCGCTTATCGACTTGGGTCTGGAAGTCCTGCCTGGAACTGTATTGTATCAATATTATAGTTGCTTTGTATTAAATGTTTTCCGAGATATTTCGTGGAAACAGTGCTGACGATTAAAGAAAGTGATTTTAAAATAGTTTTTCGATTATAATAACTAAAGTATTGGAGTTAGGTAATATATATAGAACCTTATTTGTAGAGTTTTTCATTAGCTTTATTTTTTAATAACTTTTTTCGTGAAATGAATATTTTCTGAAATAATTAAGAAAAACTGTTTTTTCTTTCGAGGGATGAGAAAGACGAAAGGAGCATTTGCGCGCGCCACAAATCCATTTGGGAATCTTATTTACTATGTAAAATAAGTATTTAGGCTGAAAAAATTCAGCCAAATCGAAGGTATTCCATTTTCAAAACTTTCTCCAAAGCGATTTAATAAGTAAAACATGATTACGCAGGCAGTACGTGCTGGTTTGAAGAAATTTGTTTTCGAAGAGACTGAACTCAAGTTGAATTCAGCAGTTTTCGTATGCATCACTATGAATCCTGGGTATGCTGGTCGTAGGGAGCTTCCAGATAATTTAAAAGTCCTGTTTCGCACAGTCGCTATGATGGTACCAGATTATGCAATGATTGCCGAGATTTTTCTATATTCATCTGGCTTTGATACTGCCCGTGAGCTCTCTACAAAGATTGTCACTACGTACAAGCTCTGTTCCGAACAATTGTCTTCGCAGTCTCATTACGATTATGGTATGCGAGCTGTTAAAACCGTTCTTTCCGCGGCGCAAAATCTGAAATTGAAGCATCCCAATGAAGATGAAGCCATTCTTCTCCTGCGTTCCCTGATAGATGTGAATTTACCCAAATTCTTAGCACGCGACGTACCACTCTTTCAGGTATGAAAAAGATAATATTAACCCTAGAAAGCTAGTAGAGAAGAACGGGGTATTATGGCTACTATGGACATTATGGCTACCCCTATTATCTCCGTTATTAAGTTATCAATTCTAATGATTGCTTATGGAATTATTTGTTTAGTAGCTCGTCGTTTTTAGTGGTACTAATATGCCAATACACAATAGCTGACTATTGTTATAAGGCATTTTTATTTTTGAGCACTTCGGAACATTTCCAAGGTATATTTTAACACTTAATTACACACACTTCCTCATTATTTATAAATTTGAACTTATTATTACACGAATACACTCGAGTATGTACACTCGAGTGATCTTTTCTTATTTAATTTTTTATTCGGCTGTACATATTTCCAGTTATGCAAAATTAAACAATAACATGGAATTTTGTTAATATGACTTCTTAAGTGAAATTTTCATATCGAAATATTATTTCGATAAATTGATTGTCACTCTAAAGAGCTGCATTAAGAAACATTACAGTATTATTTTATCTTTGTTGTTTAATGTTGAACAAAAATACAATGATAACTCTAATAATATTTTTAATAAATTTCTGAACGCAAGAAAATTCTAAATCAGGAAAATTCTAAGCGATGGAAAATAAAAAATGTTTAACTTTGTAACAAAATGCTGTGTTTTTAAAACTAAACCAATTTTTTAAATTTATTTTTGGGCCAGTCATGTTACCACCACTTTTTCTCATCCGATTATACAGTCCATCACATTTTTATAAACAACGTCCTAAGTAATAAATGTCACTACTTTGAGAGTTTAGAATCTGTTAAAGTGTCAAACAATACCTTGACAAATGTAATCGTTTTAGTTTCAATAAAGAAAGGATGGCGGTCGTGGAATATATCTGAGCTAGTGGAATGTCATATTTCATATAATTCGCATTGAATTCTAAGAGCAACTAAGAGTTAAAATTACTTCGTTACAATCTATTTAGATAGTATAGGATGGTTACTGGTCATTAATGTTCGCTGTGTTTTTATAAAAGCTGAATTTCAGTTTTGCAGGTAGCAGAAATTTTTATAGGTGTATATTCTCTATGTAATTTTGAAAAGAGAGTATCTATACATATTAATTTCTTAAATAAAATACTTTACAATATTTCCGGGGAGGATTATTATATAAGCTTCTAATAAGCATTAATATTACTATTCCGGCTTTATGACTGAATTTCAATTCCGATGAATATATGACGCGTAGTTTGAGTTGGAAATTGTAATAATTAAAAATTATCATTCGGCACCAAAAACCGTCGTGACTGACATAGGCCTCTTGTGTTTTAATTTTTTAATTTTAGTCTAATTTGAAGGCCTTGAATGTAAATTTCAAATAATGTTGAATTTAATGTGTATTGTAATGTATGTATAAATTCTGCAAATGAAGTCATGTTATACGTGGGCTGTGGTTGTTGAATATGGTCGTTCGCCATGTGCATTTCTCTTACGACTTTACAATCTTATTGTAGACGTTGTATAATGTTAGAAGCAAAGAAATTATTTTCGAAAGATTTAAGTTTTATTTAAAAAATTTTTCAAGTCAAAAATATTATTTAAGAACAATGTTTCTTTTCATAAAATATATTTTATAAAATTTTTGTAAAACATTGTTTTGTGACACTTATCAGTGTAAAATCTACGAAAGATCATTTCTTTATGTTTTTTTTTTTTAATAAATAACAGTGTCTTTCATGACATTAGTTGTTAGTATTCCACGATCTCTATGCTATTTCACAAATGCATCCTTTTTCCCTCTTCAGTAAATTGTAAATTACGTTCGTTCTATATTCCTGTTAAGCTTCAACTTTTGAGATGATTGGTAAAACTCTATGGCTAATAAACTGACGTTAGTTAGAATTGTATCGAGTTAACCTTTAGACCGCCGGCATTGGACCTATTGTAATTCCCTTAGAAAATTCCCAAAATATTGTACTTATATCTTGGATATATTCTCCAATTATATAACCTATATAATAGGAGATCCTCCGTAGCGTCTATATTTAGACTTTCCGGCTGCTAACAGTAAAGAAAAAATTCAAAATTTTTAATTTAGCCAAAAAGGTCGTTTTTATAGGTTTTTGGGATCGCTGAATACGACAGCGAAGTCAGTTTTTGAAAATATTCGATTCTTATGCCCAAAATTGCATGAGATTTATAAATATGTGGTACGACTCTCCTTTAGCATTATCAAGAGCTAATGACGGGGACGTAGAAAGACAGTGTGGCTCCATTTTTGTTTGTTTTTTTTTGCTTTTGGGGGCGAGGGGGGAGAGGGGGTATGTATTGAACCTTCTGTACATGTTTTTGAGTGTTTAGGTGAGTTATCCCAAAGCGTCTATATTTAGATTTTCCGGCGGTCTAAAGGTTAATATTTGTTGAGATATTGTCAAAAAACAAAATAATATTCTACAATCCTCTCATTTCCTCTATAAAATGTTGATTATTAACAAAGTTATTTAATAAAATGAAAATAGGTGCTATATTATCCCTTTCTCCTCTATTTTTTTAACCTCTAACACTAGACTAATGGTAAGTTCTATTTTCAGGGTATAGTATCCGATCTTTTTCCGAGGTTAATTCTACCATCGCCAGACTACAAAACGCTTCTTACTGCAGTGAATGACGTTGCACCAAAACGAAATCTTCAAACGGTAAAAGTGTTTCTGTTAAAGATTATACAGACCTATGAAATGATGATGGTCCGTCATGGATTCATGTTGGTAAGTAATTAACATTTTTAAAACCGGCCGAAATATGTAATTCGTACCGAACACTGTACAAGTTATATGGAATAGTTTGTACATATGCAAATTAGTAATGTAAATATTAAACATGTTGGTTGGAGAACCGTTTGGTGGAAAGACAGCTGTTCTTCGTACTTTGGCCGATGCTTTGACGTTGATGCACAACCAAGGAGATAAAAATGGCTCGACAACTGAATATTTTGTTCTCAATCCGAAGGCCATCACTTTGAATCATTTGTACGGTTATTTTGACCCAGTGTCGTCCGAATGGACCGATGGAATCTGCGCCTCCGTTTTTCGTCGATTTGCCTCGGATGATGTATTTGAAAGAAAATGGATTATTTTTGATGGACCAATAGATGCCGTATGGATTGAAAGTCTGAATACAGTGCTTGATGATAACAAGAAGCTCTGTCTTACGTCTGGCGAAGTAATTAATTTTATGTGTATAATTTTATATTTTATTTTTATCTTTAATTATTAGTTAATTTAATTTAATTATTAGTTAATTATTAATTAATTTATATGTGTATAGTTAACATAGCAATTAACACATTCGGTGCTGAATGGGTCATCAGTAATCAACATTAAACTTTCTATTCAGATTGTTTGATATTTTAGCTATTAAAAGTAAAAGAAAAGTAATTACAAAATAATTTCTAATATATATTTGAGTGCATGATTATGATAAATGATGCATTTTCAGTACATTCGTTCTTATGATATATACAGGGTGTATAAAAAATTCTGGTCCTCTTAAATATCTGAAAAAATAAGCATTTATGAAAAAAATGTTTCAGAGTTGTAGAGTTTTAAGTGATGCATTACACTTTAACGGTAATGTGACCTTAGATACCATTATTATGTTACGTAAAAGTCACTTTGAAATGTTTTAATTGAAATACCAATTTTTTATTACATATCAATTATAGCCGACGTTGAGATCTTTTCAGAACACTATAATGAAATCATTCTAGTCAGTACTTTTCGAGTTGCGAGGCTTGAAAGTTACAGTACCGCCGCACAGTGACTTGAAAGAGAGGAAAGAGAGGACATGATGTATAGAATCATCACAGAATTAAATTTTTTAAATGAATACTACATATTTAGAAGGAAATAATTACATAAAGTTGATTCTATGATAATATAATTAGTTTTGTACTTGAAAATTTCAAAGAATTTATACAAACTAGCATGGATTAGTATGATCCAACTTCGCATACATTATTTGAGTGTTTTCTTTTTTTTTTTTTTCATGTATACGCACATGAAAAAAAGAAAGAAAACAAAGAAAAACAAAAAAGAAAGAAA
The DNA here is from genome assembly GCA_003595255.1 of Solenopsis fugax. NCBI lineage: Eukaryota > Metazoa > Arthropoda > Insecta > Hymenoptera > Formicidae > Solenopsis > Solenopsis fugax. Next base: position 8,572 of record QKQZ01048276.1, read on the forward strand.
AATTATATTAAAGAAAAAAGAATTCCATTAAAAGTTGAAAAGTTTCGGAAAACATTTCTTGCTTCTTTTTTTACTGTTACTTGCTTCTTTTTAATCGTAAATTCGAAATTAAAAGATCAGAAGTGATTAAAAGATGATTTAAAAGATTTCTATTCGTACTGTTTCTATTAATTTTGCGTGTGTGATCTCTTCTGTACTGCCAGAATTCTTTATTTCAGACTTTAATCGCTTTTTCTGATAAGTGACTAATAGGAATCGAAAAACGTGAAATAATTACCTCTCCATGGATTAACAATTTGTGAACGGAAAAAGACATACGAGTATAATACCATCCATAATTATTTAAGAACATTTTTTTATTGCAAATCGAATTTTTTGGCATTTACCATTTCTTCGTAAGAAATTGCTTGTTAAATGATGACAAATCTCTTAATGAGTAATTCTTTTAATCCAGTGATTCTTGCAGTTGTTTTAATTTCGAAATAAAATGTTCGTGCATTATTTGTTAAGACTGAATCTTTAATTTAATTCAATTTTAGTTTTAATTTAATTTATTGTGTACCAACAAAAAATATGCAAATATACAAAAAGGTAAAGCATTAGCACTGCTGCATGCTATTGCAACCTTGTTTTATCACATCAACAAGCAAGCCCAGATTCTTCTCTAATTCTCTTTTTAGTTTCGTCTCATTATTTCTTTAAATTTGGATCGCATATACTCCATTTTTTAAAGGATATAAATTATATGATACATGAAGTAGGAACTCCACATCGAATCCTTGCATGAAGACTTGATATGCCAAAACTATGAGTCTTATCATCAATATCTTTCAACTTTATCAATACTGTTCATTTCATTCAGTTTTGCACCACAAAGACAACATGATGAATAAGAAGATGTTACATCTGATAAAGTTGTGCATACATTGCCGTCTATCATTATAAAAAGGATCTCATAATTAACGCTCACTTTTTCACATTCGATTGGTGCTCATTTCTTTACTTTATATTCTATTCTTTTGTATTCTTTCTTAGAAACAGCGTTTTCATGGATAAATTCCAACTAAATGGTCGACAATATCTAATAAAAGACTGATTTTGATGTAACCATACAACATTTAAATTACTTGTTAATTTTTTGGGAACAAAACTTGTGATGAAAACGGAGCTATTCGATGCATATTCATCTATAAATTTTTGTTTATACATGCTTTGACTAAAAGCCTTACAAATCAATTTCAAATTACTACATAAATCCACATTTTCTTTGACTTGTAGTCGTAAGGTCTAAGAGCTCGTAAGAGCTTGTAATTCGATTGATGCTGAAGTTTTGGTGATCGTTATTTTATCTCTCGAATAACATTCTAATTTTGCTTGTTTTATTTATTTCATAATGTGATTGTCAATGATTCACCCTCAATGCTAGTTTTTCGTAATTCAATGTCTTGCTTCGACAGATTTAAGCTAAAATATAATACTAAGTATTTTTCTTTCGAACAAAGAGACATTTTAATTTCATTTTCACAAAATTCTCTAACTTCTTCAACTTCATTCGGATTTTCCATCAAATAATTCATACTTTTGCAAAATCAAAAGATCCATCATTAGTTAACCCTTTGCGCTACTTTGGAAATTACACCTACCATCCAAGCTTATTTTATCAATGAATCAATTGTTTCACGTATTCCTTTAGCATGTTTTGTATTGCTGGATTACTAAAGGTTTCCTCTAATTAATACATTAAATTTTAGAATTATATTTTGAATAAATAATTTGTTATTAATTAATATATACTGTAAACTAATTATCGTTTTTAGAGATTAAATTTGTTTTCATAAAATTTTGCATAATAATCTATACTTCAAAATCACTATCTGGGGGTTTTTAAGGAGGTCGTTGATTACGAATCCGATTTAAAAATTAAAAATTAAAAATGGCAGACAAAATTATCAAAATCAACTGGATTCATTTGAAACTTGCTATTCAGGTGTTTTCGAGGTCTCTGATGACGAATTTGATGTAAAAAGTACATCAAAATTCGAAATACAAAATTCGAAGATGTAATATTGTGGACCAATATGGCAAACATAAATGTCAAAGTTTCAAGCGAATTTTAGCTGATTTTGAAAACTCCGTCTGCCATATTGGATCCGTCATTTTGAATTTTATATTTTTCACGCTGGATTCGTACTCAGCGACCCCAAAAAACCCAGGAGATAACAAGTTTCACAAAATTATATTCACTAGAAAAAAAAGTGACGCAAAGGGTTCACTTTTATTTCGCAGCATACTTCTGGAACTTCTGTTGAATTAGAGGCTCATAAATTGTCTGTTCGCCTTCGTTTATGTCTATCAATAATTTCATTGAATGATTTGTTATAAAACAATGAACAGATTGCAAAAACTGTTGCTAAGATAAATTGGATGCTTTATCAGCTCAAGCTCTGTAGTCACCTTCTCCCTCTGCGGATTCGGATTAGATTAGTAACGACATTGATTCTTCCGCTATTTCATTACAGCTGCGTCACTCAGACTGATGTCACGAGCAAACAGAATGTGCATCTGCAGAGAGCTTTAAATGCTTGTGTCCGTTTTATACTTGGGACCAGGTGAGATGAGCACAGCACCCCTTATTTCCATAAACTGAGTTGGTTCAAAATCGCTGCCAGACGTCGTTTTTTCGTCGGGTGCCTAACGTTCGCAATTCTGGGAAGTTCTGAACTTCGATTTTTACTGCAACTTCCATTTTTGGCATGAAAAATTCGAGAGAAGCACCAGGGCATCCAAAGATATTTGAAATCTACCTATCTGTCGCATGGAGACTTTTAAGAGATCTTTCCGCTGTTGCACAATGCGACTATTTTGAAACCTTAGATATCCATAAGATCAAAAATTTAGCCAGTTTTAGGCGAAAATTGCATAGTCACTATAATGACGGCTGATTCTTTATATCTGCGGTCTATTTGGCTGATTACTTTTATTGTCTTTTACATCTTTTTAAACGTACTTAACGCTCTTTACGTTTTATATTTGTGTGCAATGTCGGTGTAATATAATATTTTTTTATTATTATACTGTTTCTCACATTTCTTTTTCTTTTCTTAACATTTTATTGTATTTCTTCGTAAATTTCTTTGTAATTCTTATCTTGTTTCTTATATTCATTTAGTTTTGTGTACAAGGCGATTCAGAACGACCCTAGTGTCCTTGTAAAGACGTATTCCTCACTTGGTACTATATTATAACATTATGATTATTATTATAAAAATTTCGATTACACAAATGAATTTTAAAAATGTAATCTCGATGTAATCTTAATGTTAAAGCTTTCCTATTTCTAATTTGGAATACACTATTAAAATCTTGTATAATGGCCATAGCATGCTTTAAAAAATATGAGAAGTTAACAATAAAATAATTTTATTATAAAAAGGTGATGCGCCTGACGGACAATATGTCGATGATCTTTGAAACAATGGACTTAATGCATGCATCGCCCGCTACAGTATCTCGATGTGGTATGATCTATCTGGAACCGATTGCTCTCGGTTGGCGACCTTCTTTCAAGTCATGGATTCAGCAATTAAATCCTCTGTGGTCAGCAGGTCGCGAGGAGGTGATTGTTGAACTGTTTCACTGGCTAATGGACCCCTGTTTAGAATTCATTAGAAAAGAATGCCGGACTACTATTAGCGCTGGACAGATTCATCGCTCTGTGTCAACTACATCAATTTTTCAACTGCTCATAGAGAATGCTGTTGAAGAGAATCCTAAGACTTTCGATCAATATCTTCTAGCTTGGTTCCAGGCAGCTATAATCGTTTCGATGGTGTGGGGTGCGGCCGGCACCTTAGATCGAGACTCACGATATAAATTTGATACATTTTACCTGAGTATGTGGAAAGGCGATTGTCAAGGATCGCCCTTACCTACTAGTATAACTTCTGATCTTATTTCGCTACCAAGCGAAGATCCGCTTCACGATCAATATTACAGGTTAGAATTTATAAAAGTAATATTAGAATACTAAAATGTAATTAGCAATTAAGTCATTCCAAAGTGATAGCCGGTAAAATGCATATACACACACACACATACGCACGCACGCACGCACGCACGCACGCACGCACGCACGCACGCACGCACGCA
>QKQZ01048282.1:0-10080 GCA_003595255.1 Solenopsis fugax
TATAAAAATATGTATTTTCTCTATTATTATATATATTTTTAATATATATATTATATATACATCTTTAGTATAAGTTCGTAAATGTTGAGCGAATGTCGCGTGAGTCGCTTTAATTTACGATTCAACGTAAGTGCGATATACTGGTAGCTGGCACACAAATTAGGATTACATAAAAGTACCATGTATAAACGTCAAAACGCCCGGCTACGGTATAAAGGATAGGAGGAGGGAATTGCGTAAGTTACTAATGAATGCAACCATGCAGGGGCATGCGCGCCGCGCAAGGTCACGTTGCAAGTAAAGCTGCAATAAAAATGCGACTGAGATAATTCGAGTTTCGAGCACGGAAAGTTTCATGTTCGATCGATCTCAAAGTCGAATAATTTAAAAACGACGTACATTTCTTCGTCGTAAAAAAAATCAATACAAGCCTCCCAACGTCACAAATTCATCGTAAAATATTCATGCTATTGTGTACATCTTATCAAATTGCTCATAAATTATAAATCTCATTGTTAATTCGATCAATTGTTCTCTTATCAATTTTTCAAACATTCAAACACAATTTCAAGTCTCTATATAGAGGAAAAAATGCTGTTGAATCAACAGCATCAGTCTAATTGGAAATATTTTGTTAATTCAATAACAGTATTAATAAAACAAAAAGATTAAAAGTAAAGATAATAACAAATATAGTTGAATGAATAAAATTTAGTTTGGCTACATATACTAATGATAGCCAGTGATCCGACGTTTAATTGAATCATATTCATATTCAAATTTTCAGTTGGACCACAGAAGGTTAAAAAAGATTGGTAAAAATTTCCAATAGAAAACAATTCACAATGTGTCAAAAATTTTTATCAGGGATAATTCCACGAGTTGAACATTTGACACGCCGGGAGAGTTCAAATCGATAGAGGCACGGCGCAATAGATAAAGCAACAGAGCCTGATGGGATCTTATCAGGTCACCTGACACATTGCAACTACGACGCAAAAGCGAAGCTTTCGAAAACGCAATAACAGAGAGTGACGACTTACCGAAGATGGTGTTGCTGGGATTCATGGCTACCTGGTTCTTTGCCGCGTCGCCGATCAGCCTCTCGGTGTCGGTGAAGGCGACGTAGCTCGGCGTGGTGCGGTTACCCTGGTCATTGGCGATGATCTCGACCTTGCCGTGCTGGAAGACACCCACGCACGAGTACGTGGTGCCCAGGTCGATTCCGACTGCAGGTGCCTTTGCCATCGTGTTCAGCAGACTCTTTTTCGTTTAACGGCCTCGACTGGATGATCACTGAAACGTGACAGCGTGATATATTGGATGTACTACACGATACATTTACATATATGCCGCATCGCGATAAAAAAATAAAGAAAACAACTTGATTGATTGGCCTCGAGAGATCGAAGTTGCTCGAACAAGTTGCCACGAAACGAACCGTACGCTCGAAAATAACTAGGCGACGCAATAAATATACATGTCGTCACGCGTCTCAAATTTCTCTATGTATCGATTGCGGAAACGCCGTTTTGTGAAAATAACGCATCCGCGCGGAATATCTATCTCGTGCCACGCGAACTTGTTGCAGAAAGTAAAAATCACGAGATGAGGCGAACTCGAAACGACGCTCTCGCGATGTCGCGACTATCGTAAATCATTTTAAAATATGCAAACGATCGCCATCGATCGATTGCCGCAGATCGTTACTTCTTCCGGAAAATGCGTCTTGAATGTTACGATAGAGACAATCATTCGGACAATCGTCTCTTTTCCACGCAACTATTCGCATCTGGGTCACAGCCTCATTTTCGTAACGAAATAGTAAATTTACGCCTCGGATTGAAACGTGAAAAGTAAGGGAAACAAATGGTGAAGTTGTCCAAAATTTGCGTCGCAGTACTGACAGGGTTAATTTTCGAGGGACGATCGTATGCGCGAAATCGGCGCACAATTATCTCACAATTGATCTTATTCAAGCACTCACCTCGTAACAACACGTCTATTACGTCGACGATTCGATTGAATTCGTTTTGACACTGATTGCGTCACGTCACTTACGGTACTTGTGCACTCGTCGCGCTCGTTGCGAAACTGATGACGCGACGCACGCCGCGCCTTTAATATACCGAATCGCCCGCTTCGAGAAGCTTCTATGGATGACCAATCGGGGCGCGATATTTCGCGACTCTTCGGGGCGCTTCCATTGGCGGACGCGCCAAACGTGAAGCGAGCGAGGGAAAGAGAGAGAGCGAGAGAATGACGCAGCGCGTGTGACGCACCCTGGGGGGGGGACAAAGACGGGGCGAAGGAACGTGGGAAGATGTTGGAATAAGTGTCATATGCCGCTAGAAGATTCACGACTATTATTAGCTCCGCGAAAATCGCGTTTTCGTCGCGAAGCGCCGATGAAATGATAGTAAAAAGGCCATGTTTTTGCTAAACGCACTTTTAATTGCGCATAAGAACATTCGCGATTATTCGAGCACTTTCTAGCACTTTCTAGAGAGCGCGCGACTGTTCCAAAGGGATGAACGCGTTTGCGCGGAAGAACCTCGAGAGGGCATTCGAGAAGGCGCGAGATTGCAAGGTTTTTGATTTATCGATTGATCAATCGCATTACGCGCAAATGCAAATTTGCTCTGTAAAAGCTACACTTACGCATAATGCCGATTAATAATGCGATTGATCAATCGATGAATTAAAAAAACTCGCCTATCATAGGCAAATTTTTTAATTTATCGATTGTTCAATCGCAGTATGCGCAAATGCAAGTTTGCTCTATAATGTTGCATAATGTTCAATTGATGCTCAGACAGTACACAATATTTATAAAAGATTTAGAAATTATTTATAATAAGTATTTGAATATTTTAATTACAAAAATATTTCATAAACATTTTTGTGTTCTTATGTTAGATGATAAAGATTTCATAATATCACACAAAAATATTTCTTTTATTTTGTAAAATGAAAATATGTAGTCTATATTTTGATAACATTTTGAAAAAAGATTTTATTTTTTTCCTTCGAGTATATAAAATATTTATATATGTTAATATTTAAATATTTTAAAATATTAAAAAAAATAAATAGTATAAATATTGTGTGCTGTCTAGATGAATTAAAAAATTCGCCTCTTTCAGACAATAACGCATGTCTAAAAGATGTTTTAAAAATCTCTCTTTTAAACATGTGTGTTGTTCTGAGTCAAAGTTATTTTTCGCTAACATTAAAAGAAAAGTATTTCATATTTGTGATTATAATTACATAGTAAAATAATTATGGTTAAGAGCTACATTTTTATAAAAAAATTTTACTATAAATTATGATAGTTCCAAATATTAAAATTGTAAAATATTAAGATGGTAAAAATAAAATAAAATAAATATTTCTATTTAGTAAATACAATTACAGTAAATAATAAATATAATAATTTTTTAATATTTGCTATTTGCATAGTAATAATAATAACTAATAGCTACAATTTTCATGATTAAAACAACGATAAATATATAGTTGACACCGAAAATGACTATGAATTATAGTTAAATTATAGTATATAATTACAATCATTTTTTTTCGCAGTGCAGAAAAAAAAAGTTGCAGTGCTGGCCTTGTTTCTTCGATCTCCTCTCGATTCGTCTCGTAACAAAAAGTAAATTAAGCTAAAAACTGTGTACGCAAATGACGATTTTATTACAATTAGCAGTTATATATATTATCATTAGCTCTTACTACTTTTTGTTGCTACATCAAGAATATTAAAACCATTACGCTATACAGCATCATGCTGTAAATACAATTAAATAGATTTTGTATCGAGGAACGAAAGAAAGCGAATAATGTGTATTAAATTTTTTAATATATTTTTTCATGTGTATAACATTTTTATTTTTCAATATATGTTATTTGCTGGGTATTTTTTGGTATATTATTGGTATATATACCAATATATTGGACGGGTTCAACTCGGTCAGAGAACGTTTGGCAAAATGATTGTGAAACACCGTAGTCTATTTAAAGATCGCCGTAAAATATTCCAAGATTCTAATTTAAACTTTATGCACAGTAAAAATAGCCAACTCGAACATAATACTTAACAAGAACTTTTAACGTCATCTAAATAAAATTGTCGCAAACATTTTCAACTCTTTATCGACAAAGAATTACAAAAATTAATAATTTCTCTCAAATCGAATAATTAGAGGATGTTGATATTGTTGATATGTTGTAACAGTTAATGTTATATTAGATCGGTATCTAAAGGTGACAAACTTCGATTAACAATTATAACTTATCGAACAATACAGACAATATTTTTTATTAACACAGATTATTATTTTTCTATTACTTCTCAAGAAAAAATTCCCGAACAAACCACTTACGTTTAATATTAATATTAATTATGATGTATAAAAATGTTTTTAACGACTATTTACCGCTTTTATTAAACTGTCAAAATGTCTTGTACAAAAATAGTATTAAAAAAAAACTTTTTTAAAATAAACTGTATAAGATCTTATAAAACATTGATTAAATATAAAATTTAGAAAAATATATCAAATTAAAACATTTTTTTCAGCTTAAACTTTTAAAATTGATTTTTAACGTTTATTAAATGTACTTTGAATCTAACTGTGTTGTTTAAAAAGGACCAAAGTAGAAACAGTAAACTAATACAATTAGAAGTTTTGCTGTAAGCAATTCTGCCTGTTAATTTTAGCGTTCATTAAGTTAATCATAATTTAATCAAAGTTGTCCTTAAACTTATTTTAACCGATCTGTATAATCCATATTGGAATTCAAGATAAAATTTTATTTATAATATTATAGTGTAGTAAAAATATAAAATATTTGAAGAATCAAAATATAACGTATACATATAAAATAAAATTACATTAAAGTACATCAAAATATGAAACTGTTTAAATGGAATATTTTGTTTAAAATAAAATTAAAATATTTCGAAATAATCAAACTTTTATTCTATAATATATATTTCATTTATTTATTATATATCATTCTCTTGAAATCATCATTAGAAAACTGCCCGAGGTAAACAGTACAACGAGGTATCGTCTTCCGCAAATCTGTCCGGTCGCTTCGCGAGATAATGGAAATAATAACGATCAATCAATTTATCATCTTACCGCGATGTCGCCGCGTCGGACAGTCAATCAGTGTTTTGTCGCTCATTTGGCTCATTGGCGCGCTGGCGAGACACTCCGAGCTAACCTTCGTGGTCTTTTAGAGAGAAATCGAGAATGGCCATGCGATGCCCACGATTTAACTGATATGAGGCGCCATCTCTACAACATAGACATACACTATGATGCCAATGTACAGATTAGCCAACCTCGGAAAGCACGGCGCTCGACTGTTGGCACCCCTGTCGTAAAGCGCGCCAAGCGGGTATACAAGAGCTTGAAAATTTTCCTATTCTAATGGCTTTCGCACGATTCATTGAGTCGTCTTATTGCGATTTATCCAAGCGGAATCAGGACGAGACGCGAATACTAAAACGTGGGGGGGCAAATAAACAGTAGATATAAATAAATTGATTCACCATTTGCTGCTGCTCGCTCCGTCCAGCTCCGTCTCGGCCGCAGCTCTCGAACGTTTGAGAGCCAAAAGATCCTCCTCACAACGATTCGTCTTGATTCATATGTGGCACGAACGCGCGACACTTCTCTTTCAGTACTCACACGCGTCGGAAACTCGGGATACGGGGCAACGGAGAAGATACGAAACACGATTGAACGCGATGCGACTTCGCACCATCGCGTCCGACACGACGGCTACACGAACGCAGTTGGCATGAACGCCCGACACTTCACTTCACTTTCGCCACTCTCGAAACACTCGCTCGCGTTAAAAACTCGTACGGGAAGACGAAGATGCGAGTTGAAATGCGCCGCGACGCGTCGCGACGTCGCACCGTCCCAACCGTTCGACCAACCGACCGCGACCGCTGCCGTTAGAACGAGACTGCGCAATGGCATGAAGCCAAGACGGGTCAGACGACTGTCGCGCAGGTGCACGACTCACGCAACCGCGACGGCTGGTCGGTCGATCGGGCAGGACGGCGCGAAGTCGTCTTACCGTCCGAGCTGTCATGTAGGAGAACGCTCCGATTCTCATTATTCTAATTGTCAACGCGGCGCCGCGCCTACGAATGATATCGCGCGAGGAGCGATACGCGCATGCATTATGTGATAACGCGGTCAAGCAACGGTGTACGCACTCACGCACTACGTCGCGCGAGGCCCTACGCAGGCACCGTGCTTGTAAACATTTAACGTGTAGCCCACACTCGCGCACCGTGTCATATGTACCAGCGGGTCTTCCGTTATGAATGCTTAGTAAGTATCTCCTTCGTTCTTATCCCAGCCTCTACAAGGTCCGAATCTCGTCGTAGCTCGAGCGGCCGAGCCACGCCGATCGAGGCGGGAGGGGACCTTGAGAAACGACGGGGACAAACGGCAACCGCTGTTTTCAGCAATTCCAGCCCGAGATCATATCCAATTATATTGAATCAATATGGTAGTTTGTGTCTCTTCGCGTTATTAATAGCTGTCGCGCCAAACTGATTATCCATCTTCTCTGTAAGCCTCCTAGGTCTGTCCTCCTGTTATGTTGAAGGACAGTTACCTTCTTTTTTCCCCTTCCAGTATAACTGATAAATTATCTGTGGAGTTTACAATCCATCCTGTTAATGGGAAGAAAGGAAATACATATATTTATGTTATAGATATTGTGCAAAATTGATTACTCAACTTTCTCATAAGCTTTCTAGATCTGTCTTCCCGTTGTGTTAAAGAACAGTCTATCTCCTTTTTTTCTCCCTTCTAGTATGATTGATAAATTGTCTGTGGAGTTTGCTAATTTTTGTCTGTCCATCTTGTTAATCTGGAAAAGGAAATATATATATTTACAGTAGGATTTGACAAATAACTAATGATTTAATATCAATAAAACTAGACTGTCATGTTAATAATTGTTTGACATATTTTTTATTAACAGTAGAAATGCTATTTTTCTTATTCAGGTCTTTTGCATGTAACTCTTATACTAATCACCATCATATTTAACAAGAAACTTACAAAACTTCTTTATACCATGCATGCAGTAACAGAGGTGCACCAGGCGTATCGGGGAATGCCTTTGATTGCTGGGTTCAAAAGTCTATGCATGACGATTCTGCCATCATAAAGATGCAGTACCAATTCTGGGTGAGAAAGCAAGCCTTGTCCCAGAAATTAGGGAAGAAGGAGGATGAGTGTATAGTTGCTTCGGATGCCGAGCTGGATGCAAAACTAGAATTGTTCCGCAGTATCCAAGATTCCTGTTCCTACTTACAAAGGGTTATCGATAGATACCAAGAAAGATTATGCAGTGCGTTCTAACACAATTTCTAATAACGAAATAACTGTATTGATTGTCACAGATATATCTGTTACAGTATTTTTTTTCTTTAAAATAAATTTGACTATCAAGATATTGCGATAATGGGGTAATTTAACTTGTTTAGATTTAGCCCAGGAGGAAAATGGAATGGGACGTTTCTTGAAAGATGCTGGGAAGCAAGACAAAACTCGCGCCGGCAAGATGATGTCGGCAGTTGGCAAATCCCTGTCTTACTCCGGTCAGCAGAGGCTTGCGTTGAGAGCTCCCCTGGGCCGATTGTACCAAGAGGTGGAAACATTTAGGCAAAGAGCTATTGAAGATACGTTGCAAAATGTGCAAGCGATGGAGAAGGCCCGTACGGAATACCGAGCCGCTCTGTCATGGATGAAAAATATTTCTCAAGATTTAGATCCAGATACGTCCAAACAATTGGAAAAATATAAAAAAGTTCAAGCACGTGTCAAGCAGTAGGTTCTATGTTTTATATATTCATATAATATAAAGTACAATCACAGATTTAAATTTAAATTATACATAATTTAAATATAAATAGTATATTTTTAATCTTATAAATTTAATTGCATATTCATAAATTAAATAAATTGTGAGGAATTTATATTTTATGTATTTTTAGGGGCAAAATAGTTTTCGACAATCTGGCCCTTGACTGTCTTCAAAAGGTTGATTTGCTAGCGGCGGCAAGATGTAACATGTTCAGTCATGCCTTAGTTTTATACCAAACCACACTCCTGAATTTCACGAAGAAATCTGCGCAAGCGTATTCCACAATAGCTAATAGCTTCAAAGGCTATCAACGTTACGACTTCACGGTTGTACGAGAACTGGCTGAAACCTCCAGTAAATTGGCGCAGGAGACTGGTGGCGACGACGATTTGGAAGATAAGGATAAGTGAGTTACAAAATGGGAATAAATACCTTGTCATTTTCGTCACGTTATTAATTTTTTGCAGATTACCATTTTTCGACATGGACTATCATGATGACGTTGAAGAAGCTCAAGAGGCTACCGCAAACTCGGAGAGCATGTCGGAAAAAAACAAGAAAGATGAGAAGCTCTTAGACATAGATAATGAGCCAAAGGATACATTGATAAATTTGGATACAAGCACAAATTCTTCGAGAAACGGAATCTTGCATAGTACCAACGATACAGAGAACGATAAAAGTCTCGAGGAATTCTTTGGGAATCTTAGCCTGGAGAAAGACGCGTCCAATAGTACTCAACAATCGATTAATAAAACAGAGAAAATTAGTCGTACTGTATTCAGTAAAAGCTCCGAAGAGCCGAAATCAGTAATGGATATATTTGGGGAGTGTAACACTGATTTTAATTTAGCTGATCTGTCTCCCTTGTCGTCGGAGGCTCGACAACAGCAATCGTTAAATTTATTGGCCTCCGAAAACGCGGCGCTTTTCGACGAGATTCTGAACGATAAGCAACAATGCGCAAACAGTGACTGGGAAGGCATATCGCACGATACTTTTCTACCGCCGAATATTTTGAAACAGAGTTTAGGAGACGCGGCGCTGGGTATGGGACAGAAAAGTACTGCTAGTAACATGGACGACAAAGTAAGTATTCGCGTTTAATAGTTAATGCAAATGTGTCACACGATTAATATGATGGTATTTTCGTAGAAAAAAAATAAGACTGGGAAGCAGAAAGGTAACTCGTGGTTGGATTTATTCGCAGAATTGGATCCATTGGCTAACAATCCAATGGAGAATCTTTCCGGTGACAGTAATGCTTCTGCTTAATTCATAATGTATTTTAATAGTATCGTCTTGTTCACTTGATATTTGTAACAATAAGGAAAACTGATCAAGCTATCATTTGTTATCAATAAGTGATGCGGTGAGCGCATAATCCACAGCATTTTCACTTCATACATTTTTGTATCAATAATTATCGGTTTGTAAACTTTTGAATTTAATAACATTCCAGATTTATTTTTAATGGAAACGTCATAAGAATCAAAACTCTTTGAATTACATAATTTTTCATATAAACAAATACCAAAGATATAAAATGTAATGTTTATTAAACATTATGCACACTAGTTATATTTTCTTTTAAAGATATATATATATACTATATTACAAAATCTTCAATATAAATTTATTATGGAGTTCTTTGTATTTTTGACGGATATATCTAAAGGTATGGAAGTATACCGCAGAAGTGTATTTACTTTCTATTTATTTCTTTTCATGATTTCACTTATCCCCTTAATTTTTTTTTATTGCATATACGACAATCCATATTTGAAGCCTTTGCTTGTAAATCAATGTTGTAAATAATATGTATCAAACAATTCCTTCGACGTAAGCAAGTAAATCGCGTATAGTTTACGCGTTATACTTTCATCTATTAAGTTAAATAAATACTACAGAGACAGATTATACAGGCATAGGCTCAGAAATATCAATTTGTTCATCTTGTAACTTTCGATTATACATTATCAACCGAGGTGATCACAGCATTAACGCTAAACTCGTAATTTATTTCAAATATAAAAAAAGACACTTGAAATCATAACCTAATCTTCATCGATGATACGTTCCAAGTTCAAGGTTCATAGAATTGCGATAGGGCAGTCTTGACTCTGAAACGGAAATGAGTAAATGAGAGACCCCTGTTATATATAT
>QKQZ01048287.1:0-10109 GCA_003595255.1 Solenopsis fugax
ACGAGCTAATCGGTAATAAATAAAAGTTGGGCTCGGGGCCGGGCTCGGGGGAGGGGGAGGGGAATCTGGGAGGAAGGGGGAGAACGCGTTTAATAATGGGCGAACGATTCTGCGTTTCCGCGTCCGTGACTAAAACAAATCGTGCGCGACGCAGTTAACGTTCTCGTGCGCTTTTTTTCTTTTTCTCGAAGTAAATCGGGGAACGAACGTCGTTTCACGAGTCCTCGTCACGGCTACAATCTCGCGCGCGTTTTAATCACGCGTTTGCTTTATCTCGGTATAATCTATCGGTACAGGCGACTTATCCGAAAAAAAAAAAGAACGAGAATTGGACTACCTACTGAAAAGAATACTTGCGTGTGTGTGCGCTCGCTTCATTTTTTTTTGTTCTCTTAAAGGCGACAAATAAAACGATAGTAACTCTACAAAATATTGCCGTTTGCCGTTATCGTCGCACACGGCGAGCGTGCGACGAGCGCGCGCTTATAATCGATAATAACGATTCCGCCACTGCCCGCTGTCTCGATTAAATCGTCCACGCTCTCGACACTCCACATACGACGGACACATGAAATAATAAATTCCTAAGTTATTAACATAATAATTGTTTCCTATAGATACGCTCCTTCCAGCGAGCCTTTAAATGATACTCGCAAATATGATCTCTACCATTAGGAATTTGTCATTTTAAATAAATTTCTTAACTATATGAATATATAAATACAGTGCTTATCAGAGAGATTTGTTGTTCTCCTATTAGACTTTAAAACCATAATTGTAAATACTCGCTTAAATATCTTAAACTCTTAAATAGCTCTAACAGGCTTCTGGTGTCCGTCGTACGGATATTAACGAGGACAGTCCCTCGCTCCGTGTGTGGATTGAGAGCAGTATTGCCGCAACGTGCGATCGTAGTTTTCGATGGCGGTGCGAGAAAAATCATCTTGCCGCGGCAAGAGGGAGAAATAATTTTAAAACGTGTAAATAATTGTCATTCAGGCCGGTTATAAATTCATTTTCACGCATATCGCACGTTGCACTTCTCGCGGCTGAATCGAGACGATGCAGAAGAGGCACGCGAGAGCTCACCGACGACCCGGAGGGCCGGCAAGGGACGCTTTCGAGAAGGAACGAGGCCTCCTTCCTCCCCGTCGAAAGACGCGGCCGTCCGGCGTCCGGTTTGCCCCCGCACCTCCGACCGGCGGAAGGATCGAAATAAAATCCGGATCTCTTAGGCTACTTAAAGGGAAGTCTCAACGAGAACTCCTCGAGAAATAAATTATGTTACACGTTACAGAGTGATAACGATGAACCATTGCCGTACATGCTGCTCCTCTCTCTATTTACAGTAAAGACAAACAATCTCTCGTATGTCCTCTCGTTTTCCTCGGCTTCTTGGAGATGTTCTCTCTCTCTCTCTTTCTCTCTCTGTGTCTGTGTGGGTCTGCGTTCGTAAGTGTGTGTATGTGTGTGTGTGCATGTGTATATGGCTTGTGTACATGTGTGTACGTGTATACATACGTGTTACTCGGGCTCGTGTGCGATTAAATAACCGGGCTCTGAAAAGTGTGCGATTCTATTGCTCGACTAAAAGTCCTCGCGAAAAATGAAAGATGCCACATCTAAGTTGTCCCTTAAACGTTAACTACGATAGAGAAACGGAAACGCGGCGGTGTATCGTCCTCGCGTGTCGGCCCGGACGACGGCGCGTAGGGCGAGTTCGGAGTCCCGCGCGATCGCGCGTCCTCCTCTCGCGTTTNCGCGCCAGCCCGAACCCTTTCCTCGGACTCGGGGGGAAACCCGGCCCCGTCGTCGGCCGCGCGCGTTCTGTAAACTAGTCGTAAATCGTGTGTACGGAGACTACTTATGTTCTGTTTATAGTCGGCTGTTCGCTGTGCAACTCGCTTTCTCGTAGATTTTATTTTATTTTTTTTTTTCTCTCACCACTCAATACCGCGGCAATAACGACGATCAAAGGAAAGATTTCACACGTGCGTGGAACGAAAGCCGAGATCGATTTCTGCGTGCGTTCTGAAACTTCTGGAGCGCCCGTCCCGTCATATCGATCGTCGCACCTTTAAAAGATGTTAATAAAGGTATTTTTAAATCTCTTTCAAAAGTCTATAATCAAATAATTATGTATAAAATATAAATAATTATATATAACATATATGGAGATATATAATTATATAAAATATATATTATATATCTCCATACATATTACATATAATTACATATAAAATATCTCAATGTTTTCTTGTATAATCTGTTTATATACTTGTAAAAAAATAATCAGAAGAAATATTTTCGTATTTTTTTTTCCTATTTTAAAAAATTATAGTTTGCAAGAATGAGAAAAAATTGCCTATATATAATCATATATAATGTACAAAATTTTGTCATTATATATAGAATATTATATAATCGCAATTTTATGTGAAACACTGTAAAAAAGATGCAAAAGTTATTTTTTAATTACTTACAATTATTCCTATTATTTTTTCTGTATATAAACAGAAATTGAAAACAACAAGAGGAAAAAGAACATGTTTTAAATACAAATACAAATATATTTACATCTGATTATGTATAGACTTTTTTGCCGAAAAAAAGATTGATTTTTCTAATTGTTTTAAATCTTTTAAATTTTTTAGACCACATGCCGTGCGATTATAAAAATTTTGACAGTTTAACGATAGTTTATTCTCAAATCGATTTCACCCTACGGGAAGAAAGGGGAAATAAGATGTAGACTACGATGCGACTATCGATAAATGGGACGCGCATCCGCGAGCTGAAACTGAATTGGCTCTCACTAAGGTAGCACGCACGTCCGTCCTTTTATGTGTCGGCCCGACAAAAAAAAAAGACCCTACGAGCTACTTCGTCTTCTCGATTCCTAGAGCTTCCAAGCCTTTTAGTTCCGCCTAGCGCAAAACTCCGCCCGTGAACTTTTGTTTCGTCCTCGACGACGTTCGGAAAAAAAGAACCGCGGCCTCTATCTTTATCTCTCTCTCTCTCTCTCTCTCTCGCTCTCTCGCTCTTTCTCTCTTTCGCAATAAAACGCACTCAGCCTCAGTATAATCCTACAGCGTCAATATATCAATTTTTATATATATATATTTATATATATATATAATATACTTTTTTCTCATATATATATTCACTTTGTGTTCTATATCAATAATAGCGTATTAGATACTTTTTTTTGTTCACTTACGTCTTAGGTATGTAATATAGGTATATTCTTTTTTTTTCACCATCTGTTCACAGATACATATATGTATATATCAAAATGTGGAAACGAAAGGGTCCTCTCGAAATAGCCGTTCTCCGTTCTTTCGTCGGTCAGCTGTTCCGCTTTCATTTTTTTTCCCCCTATGCTCTCTTTCCCCTCCCTACCTAAAATGCGTCGACTTTATTTGCTTTGCCGGGAAACTAAAAAGGAAAACATTTCGAGAATATGCCATTCAGGGTATTACCTGTGTGGATTGATCCAAAACACAAATTTTGTCGGGTAGTTTGTTGCTTCGGACATTCACTCTGACACGCACACACAGAGTTCGTAGATACATTGCATATTCGACACGGGAGGAGGATTCGCCGGTTAACTGAAATATTTTCGCTCATTGCGCAATCGCATTTTTTTTCTGCAAATAGGTGGATCGAAAATCTCAAAAGGGGGATTTTTCTCTTCGCAAATAGTTCAGGAACGAAAAATTTTGCAATTGAAAAATGCTGCAGCTACAAATATATATCGACCGTCGAATTCAGACCGATTTGGATGTGAGGATTGTGTATGCTGAATCTCGAAAAGTGGGACGCTCTGCGCCAATTTGTAGCACCAAATTGTAATTAGAAATTACGTAATCTCTCGAGTTTCAAAGGAAGTGTGTGGAAATACAAAAGAGTATGCGGATTACAAAAACGTAGAAAGGCTTCCTTTTCGAAACCGTCAGATTTTGAGACTCATTGTTCGTTTTAATCGGAAATAAAACCGACGAGTGCCGCGGAGAAAATGAAATGTCAACTCGGAAAAGAGCGGGGGTGTCAAACTTGTGCAACGTATCTACAAACGTGATCACACGAGTAATGCATTCAGCAGAATTTCGAATGACTTTTTTCATCTCGTCGCTTAGTCAAGTGGTCACGGTCTACGGGACACTTAAATTTTTTTTTTTTTTTTGGAAGGCACTTACTACTTTTTTTCATTTTATACAATATTTAATTTTAAACTCTTCCGCATTCGCTCTCTCTCTTCCCCACGCTCTCGCGACCTCGTGTATTCTCCTTTTCTCTCGCTCTTCTCTCTTTCCCTCCCTTCCCCTCTTGCACCTGAATTTTTTCGCGTGATTCAACTTGCGCTTCTCTACTAAATTTAGGCTCCCCGTGCGCGCAATCCCTCCTCTTTTTTCTGTCTCCTTCCTCGTTTTTTTTTCCTCGCGCGAATTTACGTTTGAACACATTAATGCCTAAATGGTAAATAGAATTCGCGCTTTCCAAATTTCTCGCCGAAATGAAAAACGTGGTCGATTGAAGTCTCGCAACGCGTATACTAATAAGTCGCCCCGTCCGTGTCGCCTTGCGACACCGTTTCGCGTTGTCGCGCAAAAGTTTGTATCAAGAATAACGTGTTTAACTTTTTTCCCCCCTTTATTTTTGACTTGTCCGATGTTTTTTGTCTCTTAGTCGCCCTTCCCTTCCTCCCCAAAAGCCTTGCTACGATCGCGCGATCTCTCTTCCCTTCCTCTTTGCCCCTCTTCCTTCCTCTCCTTCACCGGAAATATTCTGGCTGCATGAGCGTGTGGCGCGAGAATCAATTTTTTTTTCTTCCTGCGATTTTTTTTACCCTCTCTTCCGTAAAGTTTTCCAGACAAACGGATAACACGGATGGCTCGTTTCGCCAAAAGCCTCGTACGAGCAAAAGCGAAAAGCGATGATCTTTCCCTTTCACCGAAGGCCACTTCGAATTTTTTTTGTTTACTTTTTACATTTACAAGGAGTCTCTTTCTCTCTTTCTGTCTCTCTCTCTCTCTTTCTCTCTCACCCTCACTCTCACTAGCATTCTCTCGCACTCTTCCCCTTTCTCTCCCCTGAACCAGCGTGCCGATGTTAGAGTTCCCAGAACGGAAAATTCCGTTTTCGCGACAGATACATTTAGGTTTAAACTATTCGAAAAATTACGATCCGTTTATAGCTGATGAGAGATATAAATGATCGAACGCGTACCTTCATATTAACACCGTTGTAAAGTGATACTTGGCGATAATCAAATCCGAACCTGGATGGCTCGAATTTAGCACAGACGATCAATTACAAGGTCCAATAAATTCTAATCGTGCCCTATTTGCTCGATATTGTAATAAAAACTGCCTGCTTATCGGCGACAGTGGTCAAATGGAGGATCTTCGTATTAGCACCACATCGAAAAGCGATACTTCGCGGTAATCAAGTCTAAAATCTCATAGATCGTTCTGAATTTAGCAAAGGCGATTAACTATACTAATCCTCAATAAATTCTACCGGTGCATAAATCCGCTCGGTACTTTGCACGGTACATTAAAAATACCTCGTCAGCTTTCAACTGGTCGACACGGCTTGTTCATCGATTGTCGAGGGCTCGAGATCCCTTCGCGGAGGTCTCTCGCGCAACGTGTAAAATTTTGAAAAATAGCACGATCTTTCGAAAGAAGAACACGTATACGAGTTTTTCTCCCCCCCCCTTTCACCCTCTCGATCCCATTCGCTCTTTCTCGTCCGTACTCGCCATCCACACTCACGTTCACCCGCGCACGCAAACTCTCGGTACAATCAGATTCGCAATCTCTCGCATCGATGCACAGACACACTCATGGTCGCCGAACTCACCGAAATTTCGACACGGTCTGTCGTGTCGAGAGCCACAGTTTCTCGTCCCTAATCCCTAAACCTTATAATTTTTATACTTGGCATACCCCAAATATGGCAGGAAGGCAATCATTATACTTAATAACTTTATAGCGATCATCTCGGCCTAGAGAGTGTGCTCGCTTTATAAGCCGTTGAATTTGTTTTCTCCGTCTCTAAATACTTTGTCGTACCTTTTTCCCTCTTTCCCTCTTTCTTTTTCTCTCTCTCTCTCTCTCTCCTTCGCTCTTTAATTTTTTTTGCTCGTTTGCTTGCTTGGTAGACAATCATAGTGAATTTTGTACATCTCCCTTAATTATCGAGCTTAGATCGGTGACGTCGCTTACTGCCTGGCGTCAAAAGGATTAGCATTCTTGCACAAAGCGTCGCGGATAAAATTGAGATTTTCTATTCCGGAGATTCATAGATAAAAAGCGCAAGACTTATCGATGCGCGTTCGATATACGTAAAAAAAAAGAAAAATATTTCTATTAACATATTTATGCGAGTACTTAAAAAAAAAAAACCAGATCTATTTGTTCTAAAAGCAAGATTTACAGAAAAAGAAAATAAGAGTTCGCGATCTCTTTAATTTATTACTTTCACATTATATGTATGTGCTATTAATGAGAGAAATCTTACTCTTATACTCTTAAAATAATTTCAAGCAAATCTTGCGACACCTAATAATTAGGGCGTATCACAAAACTGATCCATGACACGTTGTGTAAGGATTCGATAGTACAACGTGTGCAAGTTCTGTTCGAGACAACTCACTTTTTTCGATACCTCGTCTCGAATAGTCAATCATTCGGCAGTAGGCGACCCCTTACGAGTTATTATACATTTGGCATTAAAAGTACAGTTATCGTATAATGCGTAGGTATAAATTTCGAGTGTGTATCTTGTATGTACGGCGCGCTCGTGTGTCTATGTGTGTACGTGTGCGCGCATGTATGTGTGTGAGTGTATGTCCATACGTGTGCTCGTATGTGGTGACTTATATGTATGTGTGTGTGTATGGGTTTTACCTTTATTACATGTACATAGTCTGTACGACACGACGATGACACGACTATCTAGATTGGAAAAAGGTGGCGGCGCGCTCGCGAGGCGCCGGCGACCCAATAGCTATAGTATGTTTGCTAGAAGAAGGTTTTACTCTCTTTCGCTCTTTCTCTCTTTTCCTCCATTTCTGCTCTTTCCCGCTATCGAAGGATCGACCGAGCGATCCTCGTCCACGTTGACGGGCCACTACGTTCGATCGTCCCTCCCCAAAGCTGAGCCAGGCGAGAAACTCTCTCGACACTCGCTTATTCCTCGTCCGCACTCTGTGTCTCCGTCAGTTTTTTTTTTTTTTTTTTTNTTTTTTTTCTTTTGATTGTAAGCCTCTCTTTCTCTCTAACATTCCTCTAAGATATTCGTATATGCACAGTACATCGCGCTCGCGTATAACGTTCGGAGTCGCGTATGCAATATATATACTATGAACTCCCACGAGGAGGTGAAGTGAATCAGGCGGAGCTCGATTCTTCGCGGGAAGCCTACCCCGGTCCGCGCATCACCGATCCTCGGCCGCTGACGGCCTCGAAGAGAGAGAGATCCTCCCCGGGGTCATTGACGCACTTCGTCCCGTAGCGGCCGAGGTCGTCGTAGTCCCTCCTCCTCGTCCCGCAGCCACCGGGATGGCTTACTATTCGCAACGCGAATCCGTGAGCGGCTCGAGCTTCACCGGGATCTTGTCCTTGTCCTTGAGACCGTGGGGACTCTTCACCAAATCGGCGATGTCCTCCTGGAAGAGATTCTCCGGGCGCGGACTGACGAAGCTTCGCGCCGGCTTGTACGTCATGCCGCTCACGCCGATGCAGACCTCCACGCTGCTGGGTATGTGACCCGCCGGGTCCATCAGCGGGCCCAGTGGGCTCGCCAGCGGACTCTCCAGCGGACTCTCAGGCGGTCCGCCTGAGCCCGGGCTCGCCAAGCCGAGATTCAACGGGGAATTGCCGTTGTTGCCGGCGTTGTTGCCGCCAAGACCGCCGCTCGCGTTGCTGCTCGTGTTGTTGTTGTTGTGATGCTGGCTGGCCTGCATCGCTGCCTGCAGATTCGACGACAGGCTGGTGGACAGGCTCGTCGACAGGTTCGTCGCCATCATGTCGTGTTGCTGCGAATGCGCCGCTGCCACCATGCTGCACATCTGGTGCCGCAAACCTGGTGGATATTGAATGTAATGTAGGGAGATTGGAATATGTAAAATTGCTTCGCCAACGATCTTTGACGAGAGAGAAATTGGTGCTTATTCTTCAGAATTTTGATGTAATATTATATGTATAATAATTGATACACTAAAAGAATTTAATAATAATAATCAACTCTACTCTCTCTCTCCATCGAAATCAATGTTATCAGTATCAAGAGTTCTGACACATTTAACGGAAAGGAATTAATCATGCTCGTCTGGTAATCTCTAGAAAAATTTTGATTCTTCTAGAGTCTATCCTTCTTTTCCAACAGGTTATTATTCACTGAAAAACAATACTTAAATAGTATGACTTCAGTGCTATACTTATTACTCAATGATATATCAATCAGTGATATATACAGTCTTTCAGTGATAATACCTCGCCTCCCTCCCTCTTAGTTGGAATCACTGAAAGACAGTGAATAATCACTGATGATCACAGTTATAAGTATAGCATTGCAAATCAGTAAGATCTCATTGATTTCGATTTGAAGAATAGATAATGGTTACTAATAAATAATTTCAATTAAATGTTTAATATAACAAAATATTTAGTAATATTTAGTAACTGTTTGATAAATGTTTAGTAACCGATTGGTTGTTATTATTATGTTCCATTAATATTAATATAATTACTAAATATTACTAAATATTTGATTACATTAATCAAACATTTAATTGAAATTAATTCACCAAAGCCTGATTATTATTACTAAACTGTTATTCAGTGTAGAATTCTAGTTTTTCCTCAAAGTTCCTAATTATTTATTGAGAAAAAGTTTTAAGTATATCAACAAAATATACAGTTAGATGCATCTGATCAGATGAAAGAATTGCTGGTTATCATGATTGAATTCGATATTTTATACAGGGTTGGGTAGTAACTAATTAAAAAGTTAAAAGTTAAATAATAAAGTTAAAAGTTAATAATTTTTAACTTAATTAATTTTAAATGATTTAACTTTTAACTTTAATGACTTATTTTTGAACACATAAACTTTAATTTATTAACTTTTTTCCTAAGTTACAAATTTATCTATCTAAGAGAGAAAAATTATAAAAGAAAAAAATACATTCCAACACAAAAAGCAATATTTCTTCGTTATTTCATGCAAACTTAATTAATAAATAAAATATTAAATTTGTCTGATGATACATACAATATTATAATTGTTTTGAGTAATTTAACTTTAAAATTTACGAATTTCTAATTTAATATGAATATTGCTTTTCAAAATTAATTTTTAATTTAACTTAAGTTAATTCAATCTTAACGCAACTTTTAACTAGTTAGTTTCGTTCATGTAACTTTTAACGTAACTAAATTAATTTTATAAATCATTAACTTTAATTTAATTTAATTTAAAAAATATATTGACTTATTCAACCCTGATTTTATAATTAGAGCGTTTGATCGATATTTAACTATAAGGATTTGATTAACACTTTTCGGTTGGAATGGTCTATAAAATTTCTAATTATATTCGCGAAACATTTTTTTAATAAAACGCTAACTTTACGCCTGACTTAACTAAATATAAATTTATCATTATCAAGAGTTTTGGTACATTTAACAGAAAAGAATTAATCATGCTCGTCTGATAATCTCTAGAAGAATTTTGATTCGTCTATTTTCCAACAGGTTATTATGATTGACTCATGATAAACTCGATATTTTATAGCTGGAATGTTTGATGACTTAACTATAAAAATTCGGTTAGCATTTTCCGGTTGACTCTATAAAACTTCTAGTTATATATCATTAGTTTTTTTTTCGTTAAAAGATTATACTGACTTATATAACTAAATAAATTTAATATTTATTATAAAATCATTATTATCAAGTTGTATATGTACTTAACCCCAGAATATTAAGCAATTTTTCTATTTATTAATATTTTTACTATTACGTAGAATTAAAAACGAAAACTTTTGCAGACC
The DNA here is from genome assembly GCA_003595255.1 of Solenopsis fugax. NCBI lineage: Eukaryota > Metazoa > Arthropoda > Insecta > Hymenoptera > Formicidae > Solenopsis > Solenopsis fugax. The sequence goes on from QKQZ01048287.1 coordinate 10,067, forward strand.
CAATAAAGAATTTTTCATATATAATTATATATTAAATATGTCT